>JANHAO010013475.1:0-15822 GCA_026873985.1 Saraca asoca
AAAACTATAAATAGAAGCATGAGCACCAAGAGGGTAAGTAGATAAATACGAGGATGAATCCTCTCCTTCTGTCTTGAAAAAGAAAAATAAAAATTTAGAAAATAAATAAATATAAATATCTTATTTTATCTTTTTGAAAATATAAGAAAATGACAAAAACAAGAAAAGAGAATCCTAATCCACCAAATGGTAATAAACATCTTTTTCATTTAATAAATATTACACATATTGTTAAATTTGAATAATTATAAATTTTATGATCCATATCAATAGAAGATTATTAAATATTTTTCTCTTGTTCTCCAATCAATTTTTATGTCAGCAACCTTTTGGATAAAGAAAAAAATAAAGAAACAAATAAAACAATAACTCATAAAAACAATGTTACATTTTACATTTCTAACTACAATCTTATGTGAATCCTCCTACTTTATTAAAAGACATGTAAATCTAAAAAAAAACCCTAAAAAATAGAAGGAAAAGCAATTTCAATGGAAAAAAAGTGGACCGCAAAAGAGAAAACAAGAAAGATTGGGAAATGGAAAGATAATGGAAGCCTTTTTCCCCATGTTTCTAATCTTTGTCCAATCTTCTTCATTGGTTTCGTACAATTAGTGATGATTCCACGTGGCATAGCCTATCCACTTTAGAAGAGCTTGGGGTTAAGAATGGGTCTACAAGGGTTTTGAGGTGCGGTGACCTCCTATTGCCGGTATCTTTGTGCCATTTCACCGGATAGTCCGGTTGTGTGGTCAAAATCTCTATAGGTATAAGGGGTTTAAGCCAATCCACTGTTGCGTGTTTTTTGTTTTAAGGTGGGTTTTTGTCCTTTAAAACTATCATCTCTTCACTTGAGAAAAAATAATTTTATTAAGAATTTTCTGAAAGTAAGAGAGAGAAAGAACAGAAGCTTGGTTGATTAGATTTCAAATTGCCATAGATCTCTTTGCATTTTCCGGTGGTACCCAGATTTTGATTTCCTCTCAAGTTTGTACATTTTCCTGAGCAAATGGATTTACGCGGAAATTTCGTTACTTTATCATAGAATTTTTTTTCTGATCATTGCTTGGATGGCTTTTTTCAGAAGGTCAGTTGGAGAAAAAGGTTTATTGCATGTTCAAAAATTTTGAATTTTGATTCTGGGTTCTGCGTTTTTGCTGCGATCTCGTAGTTTCGCGGGGTTTTTGTGAAGATTTAGTCTTAATTCAGTTGGATTTTGGTTCATCAGATATGTAGAGAATGGAATTATGGTAATTTGTACGCAAGTATATTTTGAAATTTCTGAATAAATCATGGGATTTGAATTGGGAAAAGATTCGATCGTGACAATTAGGCTATGGTTGCCTTGAGCTATTGAATTTGATTTCTTTTTGTTAAATTTGAAATTGATTTTGTTGTGTACTTGTTTCATTGGATTCAGGTATTGGTTAGCTTCAAATCCAGCTGTTTAGAGAACAAATGAACGTTAAAAACTAGAATTGGCCTGTTTAATACTTGATCTCACGCAATTAATGTTCAACTAGTGGGTGCAGCCTTAACTGCGTCTGATTTTGCCTGTGTTAGACTTTAATGTTCTCTTTCCATTTAATGACTGTGTTTTCGTTTCGTTTTGTAAATAAAGGATTCAAGATTCAGAATTATTTCTAGCAGTTCCATCGCTGGAGTTCCACTTCATTCAATTCGCTGTTCATTTGATATTCGACCTGATCATTGCTTTTCATACCACTGTTTCCCCTTATTTTTCATCTAGGCTGTTTTATTTCCTTGACTAATAACATATGGTGATCATCTTTTTTAATCCATCCCTTGATGGCCTAATGCGGAAAACCGAAAACAAGAAGTTTTTTAATTGACTCCTTGATTTGCCTTTATAATATGCAAAATCTAGTAGAGTTCTGAAAATTAACTTGATACATGGTTCTTTTTGACTATATGGCAGTGCTGAGGATCTTGTGCATTGATGCTTCTGGTTATTTAATGAGCTATATATGTCTAAGCTATGGTGTCAAAGAAAAGGCTGGATTACGGATCCAATGGCTTTCAGGTCCCTTTTATACCTAGAGCTCCTAGATCTGTGAGAGTAAGTTCTTTCATCGATAAGGCAATAGTTTCATGTTATCTAGTTATGTTCTGTTTTCTGCTCTGAACTTTATTCTAATTCCTTGAGTTTGGTTATTGTTCAGAGGAGGGTTCCTTTTAAGAAAGAAGCTGAGGATGGTCAAGCTTGTGCTTTTGAATTACTGGCATCTTTAGCTGGCAAGTTGTTGCAAGAGGGTGAAAGTTCTGCTTCTAGCAATGCATCTGAAGGAAATCATCGGCCTGGCTTTGGGCAAGGTGTCAATGAGCAGGAAAGGCAAGATAAATTTAAGCCATTAGCAGCTGAGGGCATTCATCAGGGAAGTTGTGAAGAGAGTATTTTTATGTCTGAGGTGGCTTCACAAAACAGTAGTCAGAAATGTCTTGTGCAAGCTGAGACTGATACTGTATTAGAACACACTTCTGTAAGTAATGATTTGGACTGCTGGGACAAAGTTGAAGGTGATGTGAAGCCTGAAATTTGCAAATGGGTGAATAAATTTGGACATTATTCTGATAAGTTAGCAGAAGCAGCTGAGGATTTTAGAGAGCTTGGTGATGGTAATATAAAGAATGAATTTAGACAACAAGAGGCTGCGAGTTCAAGCATTGAGGGATCAACTATGGCTAATAAATGTAGTTTGAAGGATCCACTGGAAATGCATGTGAACTCTTCTGCACTAGTTGGCTCAAAAAGCAATGTTAAATCCCCATTTTGTAGGGAATCGTTTCCTGATGCTTCCTTTACCAAGCATGGGAATGATATTAAGTTAGGTTTTAGAGATGATGACGAAAACTTTTTAAGGTGCAATAAACTTAGCACCAAGTTGAAGGCTTTTAGGCCTCCCCAACGGATTGCACATCGAAGAATCAGGAAGCTGCTGACTTCCAAATACTGGAAATCTACTCCAAAGTTGAAAGATTGTGAACTTTCCAGATCCGGTAAAGTGGCTTACACATTGTGTGCTATGCATATTATGTATATGAGTTGGGTTGATTTTTTTCACTGAGAATAGTATAGAATATGCAGGTGTGGGAGTGAAACCTTTCTATCATAAGCGGAAGACTTGTTACAGTTTTGAAAGATGCCAGCATGACACTTTTTCCAAGAGGAGGAAATTCCTTGGCCGGGGTTCAGTGGTAGCTTCTGATGGAGGGTTCAGCAGTGACAGTGTATCTAATTTACCTGTGAAAGGAATGGTTGGAGACAACCCTCACTCATTTGGAAAGTTGCACGCATGTAAAGATCCTCATGGTAATACAAATCTTTGGTGTTCATTCGTTTTGCTTTATTGTTCTTTTAATGCAACAGTTGTTCATGTGCTCTAAATGTTATGTGAACAGTGAAGTTTAGCATTAAGTCATTCAAGATACCAGAGCTTTATGTTGAAGTTCCCGAAACTGCAACTGTTGGTTCACTAAAGGTATGAATATAGAGATAGTGTTAAGCTTTAAAAATAATTGCGAATCTTGTGACTAAGCATCATGTACAGATTGAAGTGGCTATGGGATTCATACACTCACTGGCCTGTTATTAGACTGATATTGTTATGCTAGTTGTGTTATTGACTTTTGCCTTGTAAGCGCATATTGGTCTCAGGTTTACTGTTCTTCCATGTTGGTCTTAGTATCCAGATATTTTGGCTCGAATACTGTCATATGTCCTCTGTCTTATATTATTAACCTACCCTTGTAACTGTAAGCCTCATATGGCTGTCTTGTCTGGCTCTGACTTCTGTGTCAATATTTTTTTTTTGTAGAGGACAGTCATGGAGGCAGTGATGGCTATACTTGGAGGTGGTTTGCGTGTTGGTGTTCTTCTTAAGGGGAAGAAAGTTAGAGATGACAACAGAACTCTTCAGCAGAGTGGTATATCTTGTGAGGGAAATTTGGATACCCTTGGTTTCACATTGGAGCCCAATTCTTTAAACGCATCTGCAGCTGTTGGCGATCCTCCTTCTCAATGTGAAACATCGCAACCTACCAGGTATTCTATTTTATGAACACCGGTATCTTCTCATAACCATTGTTGATATATGAAAATATAGTAAATAGTAATGATCATGCATTAGTCTCTTGCAAAGAATTTGATTTTTTTTTTCCATGAATAAAATATTTCATTGTTTGAGCATTGTTATCTTTGCAACGAATGCTTTATTTGCCACTATAATTAATATCACAATTTGATTTTCTAGGTCCCCTGGAACTCCAGTCTTAGATTCAGCCACTATGGAGGCCTTACATGATTCCTCCTTGCTGACAAAAAGTGGCAACCTTCTTGAAAGTAACCACAAATCAAATTCTTCTCATATTGACCTAATTGCGGAGGAAATAACACCAGATTCCAGAGCACTAGTTCCAGTTCCAGATAGGAGCTTGGAAGCATTAGCTGTGGTTCCTGTTAGTCAGAAAACTAGGCGTTCTGAGCTTGTTCAGCGTCGAACCAGGAGACCATTCTCTGTGTCTGAGGTAGTAGCACTTGTTCAGGCAGTTGAGGAGCTTGGGACTGGAAGGTTAGATATTATTAAGCATCTTTCTCTGCTTTACCTGCATTTAGACAAGGAAACTGGTTGCTGAGGATTCATACGCCATGCAGGTGGCGTGATGTTAAGCTGCGAGCTTTTGAGAATGCAGACCATAGGACTTATGTAGACTTGAAGGTACATTTTTTCTTTCCCATTTTGTTAGTAGTGTGTAGATACAGTTTTCTTTATGTAGAGGATTGGATAATTAATAATTAAAAAGATATGATAACTCTTATTGCTTCCTTGCATTGGATTCAACCCATATAACCGTTTACTCCATAACCCTATAAAAAGTTTAGAAGATGGAGAGTATGATGGGTACTGCACTATTCTTGCTGAATTT
This sequence comes from Saraca asoca, assembly GCA_026873985.1. NCBI lineage: Eukaryota > Viridiplantae > Streptophyta > Magnoliopsida > Fabales > Fabaceae > Saraca > Saraca asoca. The sequence continues at coordinate 4,945 of JANHAO010013475.1, forward strand.
ACTCTTTCTCGTTAACTCTAATGGTTTGTTTGGGAGTTGAGAAAATAAAAAACGGAGGGAAATTATCTTCTTAAATATAACCTAAAATACGAAGTTAGCCCTTCATTCCCTTCCCCTCTTTATTTTTCTCGCTTCCTAACAGACTATAAGAGAATCTTTTGTTTAATAAAATTCTCATTTGGTATGTTGGATAATGTCATCAGTTTACTGATTCCACACTGTTTTCTCTGAGATTTATCTGTAGAGCAACCTAGAACATGTCCACCCCATTAATACTTCCCTTTGATGTTAAAGTCTCCCTCTTAGTTGCATGGTTAGGTATTGTTCCCAAATAAAACAAAGGTATCTTTGCACTAAATGGTGACTCTCTGGAATTAAAAGAAAATTTTGGTTATTTTTGTTGTTACGGGCACATATGTTTAAGGCTAGTAGCAGCCACCTTCTCAAGACGTTGCTAAAAATTCAATTTTAATGTTTGGTTTTTGTGCAGGATAAATGGAAAACATTAGTGCATACAGCAAGAATCTCCCCTCAACAAAGGAGGGGAGAACCAGTCCCCCAGGAGCTGCTGGACAGGGTGTTAGCTGCCCATGCTTACTGGTCTCAGCATCATATTGAGGCCAAGCAGCAGCATGCCAAGCCTCAAGCTTCAACTCTGAAGATTCCAGAAGAAGCCTCTGCTGATCGACAGTGTGTTGAAGAAATCCAGATCCAGCCACTTGTTATGATGTAAAAAGATGTTTAATGTTGACAGCAAACAAATTGTACAAATTATTCAATTTCATGTAATATTTTCACACCAAATTCCTTGCCAGCCTTTTAATTTGCATGCAGGTTGGCATTTGTAAATGATTTGATGGGAATAAGCTTGTTCTAACACGAAACTTAATTTGTTCTTTTATTTTTTATTTTTTTTTGGGGATTTAATTCATGAATGTATGTAGAAATCTCAACGTGACATGGTAACCTAGAAAAAGGAAATGCTCTTGCTGCAATTATTCTTTTTTTTTTTCTTCTGCAATTAATTGTAGTTCATGCTTCTTGTTTGATGCTTCCTTTACATATATTGATATATATATATATATATATATTTTTTTTTTTTCACTTTTGGTTGGGGTTTTCTTTGTTTTTGTTTAATGGGAAGTGATTTTTTTTTAAGTTGAAAAGATGGTGAAATCCAAGCATGAATATTCATGAAGAAAAATATTAACAAAAATAATGTTGCTTTTATGAACTTTTTGTGGGAGTCAAGGACAGAAAGTGATTTGTAGCAGTGGTGAAGTATATTCCCCCACGATGTGCGTTGTCAATTTTCTTGTGAAAAAGCAGAAGTCTTTAATTGCTTCCATATCTTATTTTTCTGGTTGAAAAAGAATGTGGTGCCTGTTATTTTCTTTTGTTGTACTTGTACATATAGGAAAGTTCTTTCATACCTTGAGTCCAACTCAAGGTATGGATACCTTGACTAACACATGGCATCATCTAACTATCTATAGAGGTAATAATGTTCACCCATCACTGAACTATTATAATTTTGTAATATCTGACGATCTCAGGCCCAAGTTGGAACCAGCAACTTATATATAGCAATTTATCTCTTCTATAGTAAAAATAAGCTCCCTCTATGATTTAAGATAATTAAAATTAATTGTACCATTCATTAAGTATTTCAGTCGACTTAATTTTTGTAATTAAATTTATAGAAGATTGCAAGCATTATGTTCATACTATTATCATTTTATAAGATTGTATATGACTTATATTTATATTATTATAATTTTTCATGGACAATTATATCACTTAATTTCAATTGCTTGATACTTGTTTTTTCTCTCTAATTTCTCAAAATTTATATTTAAAAAAATTATTACTACATTGCTTTGGAAATGCTTTCAGACATTATTTATTTCTCTTTCATCAAATGCAAATATTTTTTGTTGTCTAAATATAATTTATTTATTTATTATATATGTATTTTTTTCAAACATACTATATGATATATTTACTTATGGGTGAATGTCATACATATATCATAAATCCATATATATATATAATTCTACACATGGATCACAAAAATAATATCATATAGGATGCTTTTTACCTGTCTAGGAGGTTGTTTTACCATCCTTCAATCTGAAAACCAAATTAATTATGCTCCCAACACAACCAAATCTCAAATAATGGTATACTTAAAATAAATATGTTTATAATTAAGCATTTAAAAATCAATTACCAACAATAAAATAATGATCACAATCAAGTTTTTCTTCATTTTTTATACCAAATAGACATATCTTAACGTCTAATAAAATTTTCTTTACAACGGAAGATACAATCCATTGTCGTCTAGTCCGGTCAGGATACCTGGCTTTCACCCAGGCGACCCGGGTTCAAATCCCGGCAATGGAAATTTTCCTGCCTTTTTGGAAAATATGTTTTGCCGTATTTTTCTTAAACCCTTTTAACTCCTTGCCGCTAAAACCCAGCAGAGATTTCTGATTCTGAAAGTAAAGAAGCTAAGATGAGCGGAGGTGGAGCACCGGATTTCTATTACAGGGAGGCTCAGCGCCTTGGCTATGTAGCTCGTTCTGCCTTCAAGGTTGACCAACTTACTTTCCTTTTGTTCTTCATCTAATTTTTATCATTCACGATTCTAGCTCACCATATTCTTCTGATGACATGAGCAGTTGCTTCAGATGCAGAAGCAATATAAACTAATAACGCCTGGTTCCTCCGTTCTCGACCTTGGCTGTGCTCCTGGGGCTTGGCTTCAGGTATAATAATCTCCTTCTATTTTCGTTTTTCTCTAAAAATGAGTGAGTTAGTGATTGGTGGGATTTTGTTCTTTGATTGAATTGTGGGTGTTGGTGGTTTTCTCTGCTGCTTCTGCAGGTAGCTTGCCAGAGCTTGGGTCCCCTTAAAAATGGTGGCTTGGTCGTTGGCATTGATCTCAAGGTCTTATATTTATTATGCCTTTTGGTTCTATGATAGTCCTTTTTTTCTCTTTTCTCTGTGGATTTTGTTTCTTAGAGTAAAAGAGTTTAGATAACTGAAACAGGTTAAAGTCATTGCTTACTCTTAATTTCTGAACTTTGCAATGTGCTGAGAACAGAAGGTCAACGTCCCTCCTCAGCATTGTGATTCAAGGGTTAAAACCATCTCTGCCGATGTCATGAGCCTCCCAAAACACCAAGTTAGAGCTCTTTCTCCAAAGGTACCTGTTGTTATTTTATATGGTAGTACAAATTACATGGATTTGGGTTTATCTCAGTTTCTTTTAATCCTTTTTTGTCAAGTTCAATCGTAAAATTTTGGTGTTTGAGTCTGAGTACACAAGCCATGCCACAACTAGTGGCATCCTTGATTTTTTTAATTCTTTCAATTGTGATGAATCCTCCCCCAAACTCTCTGGTTTTATTTTTTCATTTAATAGCTCGTTCTACTGAACAACCTAAATGTATTAGTAGTAGTGTTATTAACTTAAAATGGACTAGTTCTGGCACTACAAGGAAGAGCTTCCCTTGCATTCAAATGTAGCAGGTTCTATCAGTTGGTCATACATGGCCTATTTATTGTGTGATTTCTTCATTGGCTAATTTTCACTTCCTTTTAATGGTATTAAAAATAAATTGACGCTTTTTTACCTTTGACTAATTCGAGCAAAAGTTCTGTTTGGGTAGAAATAGCTGAAATGCTGAGTTACACATCACCTTCCTTTCTGATGTTGTCTAGGTAAAATACGGGGTTTAAGGCTGCATGATCTTTTGCTTGTTTGAATGTCTTATGTGCTTGTGGGCATATGACAATTTTCTGTGCTGATAATTTCTGAGTCTTTAAAGGAAATTTTTTTTTATCTCTCACTCAAATTTAGTCCAATTAAGTTTTTGTTGCCTTTCTCATGCAGCAAAAAGGATTTTCAGTGATACTTTCTGACATGTGTCCATTGGTTTCTGGAATCACAACTAGAGATGCAGCTTTGTCAGTTGAGCTAGGGATGCGAGCTTTGGATTTGGCTGTTGGCAAAGCTGCATCAGTTTATTCTGATGATTGTAATCAGGAGGATCAAGTTGATGATCCATCCAGTTCAGATAAAAGTGGTGTATTGCAAGTTGGAGGACACCTTATTATAAAGCTTTTGGAGAGCGAAGATATAAAAGGTGGTTCTATTTTTTTTCCCTAGAACAGATAACTAATTGAATTTGCACAAGATTTTTAAATTACTTTGTGTATTTGTGCTGCAGAAATTGCCCAGATATGCAAACCAATCTTTAGAAAGTCGTCATTATTGAGACCTAAAGCTACCAGGCCTTCATCAAGAGAGATTTATTTAATATCTCAAGGTTTAAAGCCAGAGGGAAAGTTATAGTTTGCTTCATTTATATCTCTAACTACAATTGATTAGTTAGCTTATGATTTGTGCACTGTGCTGCACATATATATATATTTTTTTAATTTTGTTATTTAGTGGACGTCAACCTGGTATTTACGAAGTTGGTTATCTCCCATCAAATTTTTAAATGCAAGTATTCTTCCTGAATCTTGGCTAATTTTGCCTGTTATCTTTCAAGAATGAGCTCTGCATTTGCCAACATTTCTTCAGGTCAAGATGCCATGGTTGCTGAAAGCACGCTTATATTTTGGTTGAACAATGGGAGTTAAGTCATAGTAGCCTTACTCCTTGGAGTGTGATAGAGTGAATTTGACAACTCAAGCATCAAATTTGATGGGAAAATGGTAAACGACAGAGAAGACCATATTCAATTTAGATGAACACTTTTCAATGTCTTCTTCATTATAATCCGATGATTAATTTAGATGAACACCTTGCACGTCAAAAACTTAATTTAAGGCCAAGACTGAGATATGTTACAATGTCGAAAACTGAAGCCCAAGACAGATATGTTATGATTCATTTACAATATCCAAATGTCTTCTTCTATATCGGATTCTCTTTCCCTTTCTCACTTCTCCATCGAATAGCTTCTTCATGAATCATCTAATATGGGTACGTCCCAGTGACCACAGCCCTGTATCTTTCACCGGTGTCTGAAAACACAACACAAGACGAGAAATGGGGAGAGAAACCAAAATTAGACCAGAACCAAGTATGAAGAACAAGTATGAAGATGGGTCACATGCTTACTGGTGTTTTCATCGAGGGAAAGACGTTCCAAAACCTCAGTGTCTCATCTCCTGCGCCAGTGACTATTGTCTGAAAGATTTATACACGGAATTAGATATTTTATACAGTGTTTTGTGTTTAATTATGGTGTCATTTGCAAGGCTCTATCGGTACTGATCAGTGGCACTACATATGCATTACCTGACCATCAGGGGACATTGCAAGGTAGAGTACTCGCATACTGTGGCCAGTTAGAGTTGCAACCTATCCAAAAGGTAAGGCGTAAGGCAGTGGTCTAACTAGGTGAAAAAGTTAGGTCAAAGTTTCTCTAATTCCTCTGAAAGATAGAAATTCTGTCAAAGTGAGTACCTTTGCCATTGATGGATACTTCCACACCATGATCTGATTCTGGGAGTACCCATGAGTGCTTACTAGCTCATTCACATTCTTACTCCAAGTAAGATTGCACACCTGCAAATTATGCACCAAATTATGGTTAAGCTTTGATGGGATGTTCTCTAAAATTTGCATTCTTATGATGCAAGTTTCAATGCATTAAACCTGGCTTCCGGTGTCAACGCAGTTCAATTGATGGCCATTTGTAGTGTTCCAGAAACGAATACACCTATCAGCAGTTCCACCTCCAGATGCTAGGAGACCACTCTGATGAGGTGACCAAGCAATGGCCTTCACAGCAGCTGTGTGCTCCGTAAGTCTCAAAGCCGGTAGCTGAGAGTGCTGATTCCATACCAGGAGCTGCTCCTCGAACAAGCAATTGAAGATAGAATCAATATCCATTTCTCACATTCACTTTCTGAAACGAAGAGCAAGGCAGCAAGAGGTATACCTGATTATCATTGCCACCAGATGCAAGTTCCCTGTCATCATTGGACCATTTCAACCCACATACCTGTAAAATTTAATAATAAAAATCGGTATCACTATCTTCCATCCAGATTCCCCCTCCCCAATTTAGCTTAATAGTTCAGTGTAAATTTCTAAGATGTCATACCTCAGACTTGTGGCCTTGTAGCTTGCTAACGAAGTCATTTGATACGCGCATGTCATGCTGAAGTATGTTCCTATCCCTGCTTCCTGAAGCTAAAATACGCGAATTCCAGGCTAAGACCCCAGTTCTTGTCTGATGCCCACCCATTGTTCTGACCCTCCTGCAACGAGTTCCATCCCAGATCTGCATCATAAAGTAAAAATCTCAATTATCAACATCAATTGAAGAACATAACCAAATAAGTTCATAACCCAAATTTATTAACAAGCTACCTGAACATGACCAAGACTTGTACCAATGGAAATGTAGGAACCTTCTCGTGTCCATTGGACAGAACAAACACCATCATGGGGTCCCAAGTCACATAGCTTGGTCACCTGAAGACCACATTATGTGGTCAGTATCTCACCTAGAAACTTGTTTTTGGTGAAAAATCATAAATCCCTGACTAGTCATAATATGTTGTGAAATTCGTAGATATATTGTGAGACTTACTTTGCTGTTTGATGCACTCCAGAGATAAACACAAGTGCCCAACCCCACTGCAAGAACATTTTGTGACGACCAGTCCACCAAATTCAAGTAAAAATCATCCTGAAGTGATGGAGCATCCAAAATCTGCAACAATTAAATTTAGTTATTAACAAGACACTATTTAATCATATCAAGCTCACTATCTTTCATTGAGTTGCTGTCATTGTCACTACTAAATTGAAATTCAGCTGAATTTGAATGATCAACCTTAATAAACAAATAAATAACAATAATTACTTTATAGTAATGAGAACTGACCTTGTGGGGTGTTTTAGCCACCTTCCTCGGAGGCTTTGGCGGCGTAGAACTCTCCGAAGAAAACCCGCTATCCTGTCTCAGAATCGAAGGCGAATAAGGCGAACTGGGACCGGAATTCTCAGTCTTGAAGCGCAGCATATTTTTGCTAGGACTCATGGGCGATCCCTGACCTGCAGGAGAAGGAGAGCCAAAATCAGAACCAAAGAGCTCAGATTTTAACAACCTCGAATACGCGTCGTTCCCTCCTTCTTTAACCGGTGAAGCCTTCTCGATCAACCCGAATGTGTGAAGCCTCGAAGTCGATCTGCAAGGTATGAATCTGTCGCTGCAGGCAGAAGACTTGGAAGAAGGCGAAGACAGGTTGGAGATGGCACGAAAGGAACCCGGAAAAGTGTCGAGCTGCAGCGAGGTTCCGGACATCCCAGCTGGGAGATTCAGCCCAGATTTCCTTGTCTGAGGTGACTCCATTTTTCTGGGTTTTCTTCAGTTTGTTCGGAAGAGAGCGGAGGAAGAAGAAGTAGTGAAGACCTCTCTCTCTCTCCGTGCGAGCAAAGAGAGGCTTTTTGGAGTAAAGGTGGGATTTTTGTGAAGCAGAAGATTTACAACGGTCAATTTTGTACAGGAGGATAGGGTTGGTGGGAATTGGAAAGAGGAAAGGTTTTTCTGATTGAGTTATGAACAGTGTATATATGTTTTCTGCAGGGAACTCATTCTAACGGTCAATTCCCAATCAGCTCCTCAGAGTGCTTCACTGCCTGGTTTAGCTCCAAAAGTAGCCGTTATGCTCTATGCTTGTTTTGGCGCCTCCCATCAAACTCTACCTATTTTATGATCTCAATTAAATTAAATGAGAATATTGACAATTTGATTTGTTTCTTTATTTTTCCAATTTATATTTCCATAAACTAACACTTTTTTTCATTTATCAATAATTTTAACCATTTTTAAATAATATCAATATATAAATTTTTTTAATATTTTATTATTTTCAAAATTATGGCATCATATTGAGATACTAAAAACTAATTATATACATATAATTAATACGTCATACGTAAAATTATGGCATTGACTTTGTACATCTCTCATAATTTGATATTATTATAAGATAATTATATATATGTACAATTAATAGCATGACAATATTACAATGCAAATTATGTTAAATATTGTTTAGCTGGCTAGAATGCAAAACTCTTGATAATTCATTTTTGAGTTGTTAACTTGAGATACTGCTCTTTTGTGCTAATCCTAACAAATCCATAATAGAGCCAACAAATTTACAAATCAAGAGAGATCAACAGTTATTGAATTTGGAATTCCAACGACTATTCTGACCATCCAACTGAGGATCCAAATCCGCAACTAACAATTAAATTAAAGTTAGACTTTATGGTAAAATTATTTTATTAATACATACCCACAAAATATCTTAAAAAAAAATGTTAAGTGACCTATTCACTTCATGTAATCCAAATATATTTAATATTTGGACTCCCTTCTTATCTATTAATTTAGTAACGTCCATATGTTTAAATCCTGATATATCCTTATTTCTTTATGATTACAACACAACAAGCACTTCTATATATAACTATGTGGTATGGTTACATTCAATTGTGTCAATAAAAATATTACCTATAGTTCTTTGAAGTGGTTGACAAATCCTAGTATTAAATTCAGAGTTCAATATTTTTAGATATACAAATCCTCTGGGTTACAAGTCACTTGTGAGTTATGCAACCACTAACCAGCACTAGTCGTCCATGTATAGGCTAAATAAAGAGTGGATTGTTCTTAACTCATTGCTAGAACAAAGCAACATGTGTTCACCAACAATGAATTTCACCATAAGAAGACTACTTTTCCTCATTTTCACTTTACAAGCTCTTCAAAATTGATCGCAGACACTTTAGTCCAAGGTGATCAGCTCACAGCAAACGACCGTCTCATTGGATCTTCTGGTTTGTTCATCCTACGTTTCTTTCAGCCTGATGAAGACAACAACAAATTCTACCTTGGAATATTAGCCAAAACATTTAACTCTTATTTCTGGGTTGCCAACAGAGACATAACAATTCTAGATGACCCTGTAATTCTCACAATAGACAAAAACTGTAGCCTGAAAATATCGTCCATCAAGCAACATCCCGTTATTATTCTCTTCTCTGCCGAAGCTGCAGCTAATAGCAGTGCCATTCTGCTAGATACCCGCAACTTCTTGCTGCGCGAGATGAACTTAGATGGATCTGTGAAGAGAATTCTATGGCAGAGCTTTGATTTTCCCATGGACACACTTTTGCCAGGAATGAAACTTGGTCTTGGCAAGAACACAGGCAAGAAATGGTCTTTAACATCAAGAATCAGTCCAAAAGCTGTCTCTTCAGGGACTTTTACTCTTGGCATTGAACCAATCACAAACCTGTCGGTCTCCTGGATGAGAGGGAACGTTGTTTGGCGTAGTGGGGGTAGGATAAATGGGAGTTTTATCAATCTGAAATCGTCACTTCAACAAATAAGACTACAATTTCACATACTTCTTGAATGAAAGCGCGACATACCTGAATTTTGCTTCAGTTTCTGGTTCAATCAGAATAGATATATTGCGTGTGGTATATGGCCAAAGTGGCGACTTTCTTTCAAGTTTTGATGATCCAATTCCTGAAGGTTGTGAAATGCCAAAACCTCCTCAGTGCAGGATTGAGGAGGGTGGGTATTTGCCTTGATATAGTTTTGGGATTATGTCAGTGAAAGGTTTCAGATTTGATGAGAGGGAGAATCTGAGTATTTCTGATTGTTGGACGAAATGCTTGAATGATTGTTCTTGTCAAGCATACAGTTTTGTGAATGAGGATATTACTGGGTGTGAAATATGGAGGAGAGGCAGCTCAGCAAATTTGGAATTTACTTCCTTAATAGTAAAGCCAAAGGTAAGTGCATATATATGATCTCACTTATATTCAATTTAAGAATCAGAAGGCTGAGTTTTATTGAGGACAAATTAGATATGTTTAGAGGCTTTGTATCCTAAAAATGATCTAAGTAGCAAAAAGAAAATGTCTTTCATGTTAGATTCTAATTTTATCATGAAAAATTAATATTTATTTTATATATTTGTTCTTTCCTAAATGCAGGCAAGAGCAGGAAATTGATCATTAGCGCTACTGCCACAGAAGGGGCTCTTCTCCTGATTATCTCGTGCTTTGTAAGCCTTGTACGGTGGAAAAAACGAAAACAAAGAGGTAATGTTTCATATGGGAATCTTAAAATAATTCAACATCGAATATATATATAACACTACTTTAACTTTCTGCTATAAAAAGAAGAATACGCTGAGAATTCTACTGTGTGAAATTGGAGGCAACTCAGTGCCTTCTGATGCAAACATTGAAGGAAGGAAAGAAAGAGAAGAGGAAAAGACAAATAATGATGAGATGCATATATTCAACTTTGAAAGCATTCTTATGGCAACTGACAAATTTTCCTCGACAAACATATTAGGAGAAAGGGGCTTTGGACCTGTCTATAAGGTAAATATGCTAATAATTGAGATCGAGTCCTTTGATAACAGCAAACAATATATAATAATAAGAATGCCTATATACAAGGTGGCTGAGGATGTTTTCACTTTGTTCAGTTTTTTTATATGTTCAAACAAAGATTGTACACAAAAAGAAGTTGAGAATTGATTGTGTAAATGTATTTTCAGTGTTCAGTTTTTATGCTTATACATGCATGATCAGGCACTCTTCCGTGAGTAAATGCTTTACATGTAATTCAGGAAGTATCTATATATATATATATATATTTTTACAGGGGAAGCTATCCAATGGGCAAGAAGTGGCCATAAAAAGGCTATCAAGAAGATCAGGCCAAGGGTTGGCTGAGTTTAAAAATGAAGGCAGTCTTATTGTCAAACTTCAGCACACTAATTTAGTGAGATTTCTGGGTTTTT
>JANHAO010013476.1:0-15844 GCA_026873985.1 Saraca asoca
CTTTTCACCACCCTGAAACACAATTAACAAACTACAGCAGTATCTAGAACTAAATTAACAAACTAAGGAAAAGTTAGACAAAAACCACAAATTAATGACTAATTAAAGGATAAAATCAAGTGTTTTTATAGGTACATTTTCTACTTATCAGAGCTCATCTTGGCTTTTTTCGTTGGTCCTTCAACTTCATCGTAGCTTGTGAGTAGGACATGTTTTGTCTTTTGTACATACCCTGTGACCTTTTTGAAGTTTCAGCAAGATAGGGTACACCATGAATGGTGAATATAATCCTTATCAAGGGTGTCTCCTAATGTTCGGGAGTTTGCTGACACTAATGTTGTGCCAGTTGTTGAGGCCTTGGAAGTCCCTGTCCAAAAGGTCGAACTACATAATCCCTCAAGTAACCTCTTTTGATGAGGTCTTTGATGGCATCTTTGAGCACTTAGCACTCTGAAATATTATGCCTGACCTTATTATGATAAGCACAAAACATATTTCTATTCCTACATTCAAGGGGAGCCTTCAGGGATCTGGGCTTCCTAAAGTTCTCATTGTCCTTCTCTGTAGCAAAGATCCTGTCCAGAATATCTGATAGGATGTTGTAACTATTGTGGTGACCTTGGCGTGAAGGTTGCTCACTCTTAGCCTTTTTCACGACCTAGGCACCGAAGGTATCTTTTTGGCCTCTTTATTATTTCCACCATTGTTTGTCTTTCTGCTCTGATTGGAGCCACTCACCTCATCGCTTTGGTTAGGCTTTTTTAGGTAAAAAGTGTTCTCTTACCTAATTTCCTTGGCTACTTGCTCATAGAATTTGCCTAAGTCCTTCACTGGAGACTTGTATATGCTCTCATAAAGTTTTCTGTCCTTACGAAGTCCAGTCGAGATCGTAGTGAGGATGCTTTCATTCGAAAGGCTTTCTACATTACTGACCTCATGCCTGAACTGGGCGGTGTAATTTTTTAATGATTCATCTTTCTGCTAAAATACTGGTGTGAGATGATAGGACAACGTTAGCTGTCTTCTTAGCACCTCGTATTAGTTTAGGAATCTCTTCTGACATTTTTCCTAATTGTGAATGCTACAAGTTGGGAGACTCCTAAGCCATGTCCAAGGTATTTCTTTGAGGGTGGTAGGAAGACATGGCATTTAACCAATGGGTTGGTGGTCTGGAGATCCATTTGGACATTGAATACATCCAAGTGGTCATACAAGTCATCGTCCCTATTGTACTATGAGATGTTGGGGACTTTAAACCTGTAAAGAAGAGGTTATATCTCAATTTCCCTAGTGAAAGGCATCCTCTCCTCAAAACTATCTTGGTGGCTCTGAGTTGCAGGTCATTTTTCTAATTCTTGCACCCTATGAAGTAACTCTTCGATTATTAGGTCTTGTGCCTCAAATCAACGGCCACAGGATCAATGGCTCTTTGAACCCTTCTAGTCATGGGAATGGCGATCTGAGGCTCCACGCCTTTTGCTATGTTCATGTCCTGACAAATAGCAATCTGATCTGCATCCCCAATTAGTCCTATTTGAGTTTCCTTCTCAATGCAAGCTCTTATGTCGCTGATTGTCTTCATCATTGTTCTTGTGAGCTTGATGGACCTTCGACCTCGGCCATGAATTGGATGAATGGACAAATCTAGGTTGCTTATGTTCTTCTCTGGCATGCCTCTCTTGTTGAGCTTTGGGCTGCTGGGGATCTCCTCTAAGCGCAACAACCTCAACTTGTCCCCGTGCGTCCTGGGCTGTGCTTGAGCCATGCTTGCACTATGTTAGTCCCTAAAGTAACAGACTGGTGAGGGGTTAGTAATGACATGCTAGCAGCAGCTCTTGTTATGGGGGTAGCAAAGGCACCTGCAGTAGGGAGGACAGAGCCTCCAAGTGGTAACCTTTCTCATTGTTGCTCCATGTGGCCTTCAAGCTGGCCAGTAGTAGCATCAATGCTTCTAGTTGTTCTTCCTCTTGCCATTGTAGCTAAACAGTAAATCAAAGAGAGAGATAATGCAGTTAGGGCCCTCCTTTTAGCACTAAAATGTTGATGGTGAAATCTAATTAACAGGAAAAGACCAGTGAATCCCTAAACTGCTACAAGGAGTATGATAATGCAAGTAAAGAATAGGAAAAAGGAAGAATAGTAAGAGTGCAAGGAGGATATCAGAAGGGAGGAAGAAGAAGAAACACAAAAAGCTTTTTAATGTGGTTCGGCTAAAGTTAGTATGACCTTTACATCCACGATGGTTTATATTTACTTTTGTGCAGTTGTTTCTCTATTCAGACTAGCAGAGCAACAATACCAGGATTTTCTCACTATTTTGGCAGAATTTCTACATGTATTTCTCACCTCCTCTATAATAATCTTTCTCCCTATTTATAGAGGCAGGGAGGGTTACAAGCATAATTTGACAAATTGAAAAACTATCTTTTCCACCATATTGGGCAATAAATGCTAAGCAATTCACTGTCGATTTATTGGTGGCTGATCTATTAGTCTTAGGGGCTAACCTATCGGTTGGGAATATGTGCCTTTAGTTGCTGACTAGACCTTGGAATTTCATACCTATGTTCGAATCATTCGTTTGGTAACCTGAGCTCGCACTGGGTGATCTGTTGGCCATATGAGTTGATCTTGTTCTTGAGTTCAATCAAGATAAGTCTTCTAGGAGATGGCTAAGGTGGCATGCCTCGACCAACAAGCTAGAGCCCATCCTTAATGAGTTGAGGTTACAACCTTGGCCTTGTCCTTTGTCCCGAGCTTGCGGCTGGCAAACTGGTGCCTTTGCCAAGCAATCTCAATTTTTTGGATGGTCTGGGCCCTTTCTACTTGGACTCGTCTCTAGTTGGGCCTTTACCAGCTCATTTTGCATTGCTCCAAAAATATCCACAATAACTTTATTTGTATGAATGTTTGTCCAAAGAGGAGGGTTTTTCATAAACAATCATGTACTGGTTTAATGACATTGGACATTTAAGAAAAGAAATTAGAAACATAGTTGAGAACTTCCTAAAAATATTTATAATTTGGTTTTGTCAATAATTTGATTAGAAAATTTGTCAGCAAATTAAATTACTCTCTCTATTAAAGTAATAATTCCTTGGAAAATGTAGTGACTAAGAAATCTAATTTTTGTTTGGAAAAGAGAGATCATTTTCTCTGAGACAATAAGATCATTCCCTTAAGTAATGTCTAATAAAATATTAAGATATTTGAAATGTTAGTCAATGTTTTCAAAGAAAATTAGAAAATCGTTAATGTAAATTATGATAAAATTGCTAATAGGATTGTAAATCTCATTCATAATTCTTTGGAACTCTGAAGATGTATTTTTTAGGTTAAAAGGCATTACATTCCATTCATATTATACAAATGGAACTATAAATGTTGTTTTCTACCTATCTTCAGGTTTTATTTGAATTTGACAAAATCTAGATTTCATATCAAATTTTGAAAAAAAAATTGTAAAATGCTAATGGTTAAGCAAATCTTTTTTATTTGGGATTGGATACCTAATCCTTTAAAAAACTTTATTAAGAGGTTTGTAGTTAATTACAAGTCTTAGAGTTCCTCCTTCAATTTTTGTATTCTTATTTACATAAAAAGCAGAGCATGACTAAAGGTTTTTACTTTTTCTAATGATTCCTTTCTCAAGGAGATTATTAATCTCTTTTTTGTAGTATTTAAGGAGTTCTTGATTCATTGTTATTAGACAAGCTTTAGTGGGTATTTGTTTTTTAGAAAAAAAAATTCATATTGTAAATCTACCATATATTTTTTTCCAAAAAATATTTGAATAAATTAGAACATATTAAAGTTTGCATTTTATTTTTGAGAGATTTCATTTTTGTCTATACAACTGGAGTGGCCAATTGCTATTTTATTTTTTTAAAAGACATTTCCTTAGGAAGATAGTTTATTTGTCTTTCTTTGTTTTTGACTAAATTTAAATATTTGAAAATTGACCTTTTTATAAATTGAAAGACTATTTTTTTGTCCTAGGTTTTCTATCACGACTCCTTTATCTATTACAAAAAAAAAAGACATGGTTTATTGTATAAATGGAGAACCTAAAATTATTATGCTAGTCATATCTTTAACTAGTAGAAATGAAATGTTTACCTTGAAAGAAGAATTTTTCTCTTATTACATTTGAAAGCTTGTAATTAATTTGAAGTTTAGATTTATTTGCAAACCCATGACCTTTGGTTTTTTGAAAATATTTTGTAGGTATTAGAACATCTTAAGTATGATTGAGATCAATTCTTCTATCAAACAAGCAACTATTTCAATTGTATACTCATCGTTGATAATTAATTTAATAAGAATGTACCATTTTTGGATAATCAATTTTGAAGCAATCCTAAAACACTTTTCATTAGTATCTTCTTTTTCACTATTTATTATTTTGTCTTTAGATTTTTGAAGATTTGAAAGCATTAGGTTTTATTGTTCTTGTTGTAATTTTAAGTCTTTCACTTCAAATTTTAGAAAATTAAGTCTAGTCTATAAATCCTGCGAAGTTATAGGTTTACTATTTTTTAAGTGGAATATATCTAAAACATTTTTTGAAATTATATTTATTTGTTGGAGGTAATTTGTAAGAAGTTAAGGGTTTAACTATGGTTTGTTTAAGTTTTGAAGTTAACTCTTTTTTTGTTCATCATCAGGAAAATAACAAATAACTTCAAAAGGAAAACCTTGTTCTTTTGTAAGCACATTTGTGTTTTATTTAAAGTTGTTGATGTCTTCTCAGCATCAGGGGAACAATAATTATTATCCAAAATTTGATTATTTTCTTAGATTTGACTATTATCTGCTAAAACTCATCCGTTTCAAAAAGTTCTTTTGCTAAAAGGTTACTAATTTGATTAAGAATTCCTTCTTCTAATTGGAGATTCCTAATCTTTTTATCTAATCTACAATATTTAACTATGTGACATAGTCTATTACATATAAAATAGATTAATCTAATATCTTGATTCGGATGAGGCATATATCTTAGTTTTCTCCTGAGATTTTTCCTTTTATAAGGAGGTTTTTGCTTTTGCTACAGATTAGATTCAGTTTGTTTGGCTTTACACCTGTGTTTGGGCTTAGAGGTTTTTGAACAAACAAATCCAAATTGTTCACAGAAAAAACTTAATTCCTTTATTGAGGAACCTTTTCTTGGCTAATTGCTTGTAAATTTTGTCATTTTGGCATATTTTGAAGGAAATTTTTTAGACATAAGCAATAAGTTGTTCATAAGAGATCATGCCATTGAATTAATTTCTAATTTTTTCTCCAACCTTATCTTCTAATGATCTAGGAAAACCTGCAAGGAATTTTTTCTTTCAAAAAGGTTAGTTGTTATCTAATTTGGAATAAATCATACTAAAGAAAGTATCTTTGTTCCATCTAAAATCAAATAAAGTCCTACATTTCAAATTTGAAAGTAGCTTAGTTGATTTGTCTTTTCATAAGTTTGGATCTCTTATGAAATGTTTAGTAATTGTATATACTATAGTATTAACTGCACCAAGAATGGCTTCATTATCATAATCAAGTAATATCATTCCTTAGGAATCAGCTTTTACTGATTCTAATATTTAGTCTTTTTTTATTTCAATAAGATGTTTGTCCTACCATCCTTTGAGTTAGCTTGTAAAGCCTACTACAAGAATGTGGATGACCATTGGATCATCACATCCATGGACTGTTTAGTAGGTTGCATTAACCATGATCATTTGTTGAAGTAAGTTGGGGATCTAATATTCAAATTTGCCATCTATGTTTCATTCATAAATATTGTTTGTATTGTAGAAATTCTAAACTATGAGAGGCTTTTCTTCTACTATTCGGTTTAGAAAGCTCAAACTTGAATAGTAAAGCTTTTGAAGTGTTTCCAATGTGCTACTATTCTGATAGCTTATACTTTTCATTCTTCATAATCAGAAGAGCCTTTAAAGGCATTGTCTAAAACTTGAATTCTACTATATTTATCTTAAGGAGGAGTTCCTAGCATTGTTATAGACTTGGCTAATTTTTTGTCTAATTTCTATCATTTGGTATATTTTGCTATTTAAATTTTATTTATGAGATTTGTTTTCTTAGGAAAATGTAACTCTTTTGCTTTTCCTGAGGGATCTCATAAAGTTTGAATAATGATTTCTCTATTTGTTTACTAGTCGAAGATTCTCCTATTTGTTTCTTTGAGATTTCTTCCCTTTGATATGGGTTGTTGAATAAGATTTGTTATCTTAAGGTTTAGAGATATTTGTTGTTATAAATGTTATGTTCCATCAAACATTATATATCTTTGGTAGAGATAGGTTCTACAACATCTTTTACCTTGAAAGGTGCTACAATTATTGGGTTTTTAGGGTTTTTAGTTTCCATTTGGAAGGATTTTTTAGGAGCTATTTCATAAATGATTTTTTCTCCTTTGCTACTTGTCCAAGCTTAAGTTGTCCTATTGTCAACATTTACAAAGCTATTGAAGGGATAACATATCTGCTTGGCTTCTGCATAAGCTTCAAACTAGTCAAAGAAAGGGATATTTATTTTGAAATCTTTTATAAATTTGAACCAGGAATTATGGATTTAATTTTGACTTTCCTTTGGTAATTTGAACAAAACCAAGTTCTTTGAAGAGTAAATTCCTCTAAATAGAAATTTTCTTTCAAAGAACTTATGTCAATTTTGAAATTCTTACCAAAATTTTTTTAGATTTCATTATTCAAAATTTAGGTTATAGGTCATCAAGAAGTTGAAAAAAGGTTGGAAATTGGATTGATTTGTCAGATTCATCATTATCTTTGGCCTTTTTTTACCTTTTGAATTTATCTTAGTGTAAGTTGGTTTCAGGATCCTATAGGTATTATTTAGGCCTTTAAAATTTGTAACTAATTCTATATCTAAACAAGATTACCTAGAAGGTTTTTTAATTGATCTATTTAGTTGATGGAAAATCATTAGATTCTTCAATTTCTGTAATTTTTGGTGCTTTTAACCTCCACGTATTTCTATCAAAAGATGTATCCACTAGGCCAAATGCATATTGAGTAATTTTGAAAATTGGAGGGGTTTTGTTCTGTGGAGTGTCTACCTTTTCTAATATTCATGTTTCTAAGTATTTTATGGTTTCCTAGGAAATTGTGGTTAGGATAGAAAGGTTGTCTTTTGTCATATCAGTGAGAAAATAGGTGGTGTATCCTTTTCTACTGGGTGGTTTGACTATTTTTTAAGACTCTGAATTGTGAAATTTGTATTAAATCCTATGGGTTATTACTATAGGAATGGTTCTAGGTTTCATATCATAACCCTAGAGTTTGAAATTTGGGACTAAAAGTTTGTCAACATAAATTTCTCTAAGACATGTGAGGATGTCTGGGAAATAATTGAAATAGATTAGTCTTCTTGAGAAGCTAGTTTCTACAATTTCTAGTACTGACTCATGAAACTTATTAAACCTACCATCCTTACGGTAAGTAAAATTGCATTATTTAATCTTAATTTGTGCATAGGTTTTGCAGTAATTTGCACATAACTATGTGCAAAAAGTTATAATTTGATTTTTGTTTTGCTGAAGATTTACCCAAAAGAAGAACAAATTCTTCTTCTTTTGGATCTATGTGTATAAACTATTCAACAATCTCATTCACATAGCTCGATTTGTTGAAAAAAGATGAGTTTAATTTGTAAAGTTCTTTGTCTAGGATTCGGAATAATTCCTAGGCTTTAATTTGTTGATTGATATCTTTAAAATTTATTTCTTTTTTGAAAATAGAATTTGTATCATCTTTGTATTTGATGTGAGAAGAATGTGACGAAGAAGATGCAGATAATGTGAAGAGAAAAGATAGTGAGTAAAACATGTAAGAAATTTTTCCTATCCAATATTAAATTGTTCAAGTTTCATAAAAATGATATTATGAACTATAAATTAAATTTCTCAAATGAATTAAATGTTAAAATCTCAACATGAACTTTCTATGTCTAAATCATTTAGCCCCACCTTATGTTTCACATGAGAGTATGGGCAATAGAAGATGCCCTTAACTCAAATTAACTTAACTATGAGATTTATACTTCTTGACAAACTCATGCTTAACTACATGCTAATAGTTTTCCAGACTTTTAGTTCATATTCATATATTAGCATAAACTTCATAAAGGCAACAATAATTTTCAACTTATATTTTCATCCTTACTTCCTCCTAGGCTCTAATATATATATATATATATATGTGTGTGTGTGTGTGTGTGTGTGTGTATGTGTGTGTGACCTTTACTTATATCAAAATCTAGATATATCATTGTGGAGGGAAGTAGTAAATGGTTTGAGTGTCATCATTGCTTGTTAAAGTTTGAACATATTTATAAGAGGACCAAAAATATGTTTTATAAAAATAAAGTCAAGAGAGAAATTATGTTGCAAGAAAGGTCATTGATAACAAAATATTTCAACCATTTATTTATCCTCTCACTTGGCATTTTTAAGGTCCTAAATGATTTACTTTCAGCTGTGTTAGTGTGTATTTATGATTTGGTGTCAATTGGAATCATTTTGGAAAATTTTGCATAATTGGCCATTTTGAGTAGTTTTTGTGATCTAGCCATATCTTGATCTATACTTGTCTAATTCATGTGATTTTTATCTTGTAGGAAAGATAAGAGATAGATCTACAACTTTCATGAAGACTCCAAGGCTAAATCAAACGATTGGTTACCTGAAGTTAGAGTTGATACTGACATCAGAATGCTTCTAGAATACTACCTCAGGCAGCCTAACCTCTGTGCATTCAATTAATCATAACTGGAGTTAAACAAGTCCAATTGAGGTCAAATAAGCCCAAATGGAAGCTAACACATAATGCTACATTTCTCATGAAGACTTCCAGAGCTGAAAACATCAAATTGGGCATGAAAAATAGACTGCAATAGAGAGGTAGAGTTGCTGCAAAATGGGCCTCTGTAGAGTTGGAATTTTAAGGCCTTAATTGGCATAGATCTTGAGCCCACCTGACTATCCTTTGATCCAACTCACACTTAGCCAAATAGAGACCTAAAAGAGAGTAGGAAAAGCAGAGAAAGTAGTCTATATTGAGCTCCACACCCAATAGTAGTGGCAGAAGCAACCAACTACACCTACCTACTCACCTAACAGTAAACTAGCTCTCATTTTTCCTGGGTAGAAACTGCTTTTAGTTGAGGTCTTTTTGCTTCAATTTTTCAAGTATTTGTTAGCGTAGTTTTAGCTTAGTTTTCTCTAGTGCAGAGAGCAAGCTTTTGCTCTCCTTTTTCTTTGCATTTTCATGCCTCCATGGAAGGCTAGCTGTAATCAGTCCAAGGGGCTGCAACTTGAATATTAATATTGAGGTTTTGTTCCTTCATTCTAGATTCCATTTATTGGCCATTTCTTTCTTTTTCCTCTTTGTTTTGCAGTGAATATCTGAGTTTAATGGCTTCATTTAATTTAGATATTATATGATTATTGCTTAATGATCAATATCAGGAAGAGGATAGGAAAACTAGTCTTTTGATATGTTGTTTGCTTGGCTGAATCTTGACTGCTTAGGATGGATTCATTAATCATTCCAAGGCTTTTTGTTATGATTATCAACAATTGGATGAACCTTAAATGATCAAGGATGCATTAATCACAAGTTGATCCCCTTGGTTGGTTGTTTTGTTATTTCTATTTTAGTTTCTATGTTGTAGTGTCAGTGTAGTTTCTGTTAGCTTAGATTCTGCCAACCCCCCCCCATTTACATCTCCTAATTTGATTGATAATATTCACAAATGATCTTTGGGTTTGACCCGGTATTGCCATATACTACAAGCAATTAGGTAACCCGATTTTATAAACTTCTAATTTGACGGCCTCGACAAACTAACATTAGTCATCTTTTTGAACAAGGCAAGGAGGGTGACACTTGCTAATAGATCCTTTTCACTATACATGCCAATACATTCAATTCAAGTAGATTATGTGGCTTCTCTTAAAAATCTACACAAAACTTGGACATAATAGTCCCATTTTTATTTAGGAAAATAATGGAATTGGTAAAGACATGTACTTAGTCCGTGTGAAGTGGAAAATGCGAATTCCATTTCATCATGAGATGATCTTTCAAAGGTCGGTAAAACTCTAGTTTATGAATGGTTCATAATATATCAATTATCTTTATGTTACGATTAATAAAATTATAAACAAATGTGATCATTGTGAAGTAAAATTATAAAAATTGCAATTCCCAAACTTAGCCTAACAATAGTATTATGATTGCTAGCCATAATTTAAAATCATAATCCAAAACCATAACTTTGAGTGTTAAGGATATCATTCTCGTACATTTACATTGCTAATATTTGAACATGCACCAAAGTTTATGAGGACTAGAAGTTATGGAAGTCAATCGGCTATGATGGAACATTGTAAAAGCAACAAAGTGGTGTTGAAATTAAGGTTCTAGGGTTAATACCTGACAACTATAATAGCCGCCCAGACATCAAGGAAGAGGCAGTGGAGCAATTGTCTAATGGTTGAGCTCTACTTGATTAGCTGTTTATGCCAAGTTGTTAAATTAGTTATTGTCATGTGTCTTCCAGTTAAGGCAGATAACTATCAATGATCTAGAGTGTGTTTGGCACAAAAAACTTATAAGTTGATTTTTAACTTATAAGTTAGGGAAAAATACACTTTACCCCTCCTTATAGTTTGCATTTGGAACAAATTACCCCCTCAAATTTAAAATAAGATATTTCAACCCATGAACTATTCTAAAATGTGAAACAATTAATTAGATGTTAAGTTTAAATAAAACGAGATAATTTATCACAAGCACAAACTTTGGATGAATAATTTATCCTAAATAAAAATTTTATGAGGATAAAGTGTATTTTCTCTTTAATTTTATTTATATTAGTATGTGATAAACTATATTTTATTATAATTATTTATATAAATTATATTAAACTTAAATATTCAAAATACTTAATAATGATTTATAACTAAAAAAATTATACTAATATAAAATTGTACTAAGATTTTTATATTAGAATGCTAACTTAGAAAAAAATTTAATGTATATTACCAATATTTTTAATACTAATATTAGGTAGGATTAACATAAAAAAGGAGAAGCATAAAAAATTTCTTTTCACACTAGGGTGGTTGAATTTAATCCTCACTACTTTGTAAACTTAAAATTAAAGTATTAAACTATAAAAAACTTAGAATTTACATCCATTATTTATTTAATTAACTATTTTATTTAGTTGGGTATTTTTTTATTAACTTTTTAAACTTGTATTATAATATTATTATATGTTAATTTATCATATTATTTTTTATATAATTTCAAACTCATTTTTATGTAGTTAATTTAAATTTTATATATCTATTATATGTGAAAATCGGTTCATCTTGGATGGACACACGGGAAGCCCAAGAACGACAAAAGGACCAATCAGAAGAACTGTCTGGATCGCTACACCTTTAATCTGTGTCGCAAAGTGCGATCCCTCAACTCGAACTCATGCGCGATAGAGTGAGTTCGACATCTCCTTCTTGATGATGAGCATAACCCCGGATTACGTGATCCGTGAAGTGCGAGTAGCGACGTGGAGCTCGCCAGACAGAAGACCAAGTCATACCTTGCCCCAACGGACAAATGGGGCCTGCTTGCAAAAGACAATCTACAATAGCTAACAAAGGATATTTAGTCTATATATTCTGTCTTGTACATTAAATGTTGATGTAAAATACTTACTGCATATGTAATTACCATTGTAACCTCCTCTTCTATATAAATATGAGGGAGGAGCCTTATGTAAAAAAAGAGATGATCCAAGAACACAGGTAGAAACTCTGCTAGAATAAAAAGAGAGAACCTAAGTGTTGTAACTTGGTAAAAACACCATCACAATAACATGCTACCATGGATATAGAGCCCAGTGATACCCGAATTTGGCCGAACCATGTTAAACCTTGTGTCTCCTTCTCTGCTCTTCCCTCTATCTTTATTTATTTTACTGATTTATCATATTTTGAACCAGCCAAAGGTTAGAGATCCCGTAAGAATCCCTTATTGGCCGGAGCTTGGATCATTACCAAAATCTAACGTTAACATTTTGGTGCCGTTTGTGGGGTTCATTGTCTGCTGCAATGGCTAAGGGAAAAGCAACCAGTGCTTTGAATGTTCAGCCTAGTCTTCCAAAGGGTCATGTCTTAACAATGGATTCTTCCACTGCTCCTGTCAGCGCAACTGCTAGTGTCCCTCCAGCTAACTTTGTTCCACCAGCCGCCGCCACCAATGGTACTGACAGAGTGCAAACCTGGCTTTAACGCTAGGAGAAGCTTGAACACATAATGGAAGAATTGACTAAAGCAGTCACGTTGTTAGCATAAGGTGAGTAGGGATAGGCTGAAGCCTCAATGCCCATGAATGTTCTCCAGCAACAGTAAATTTAGCGTCTGGGCGACCTAAACCAAGGTGACTCTCCAGCTTATTCCTCGTAAGAGTAGACCCCAGGTCGCAATCCTCGTGACAATAAGGATCAAAGGATCCCGTAATCATCCAATCAACACTTTGGGGCACAAGACCCATTAGTTAGAGAACTATTTCAGAAGATAACTCAACTGGAGGAACGTCTTCAGACTTTGAGCGATCGAGCTCGCTACGAGCAGCGGTCACCACTCTCTCAGGAGATCGAGGCTTGAACTCTCCCTCTTAAGCTTAAGCTCCCTGCGATCCTATTGTATAATAGGGATTCTAATCCTTATGATCATTTGAATGAATTCAATATTCAAATGGACTTGCAAATAGCAAACCCATTAATCAAGTGCCAAGTGTTTCCAGTCATATTGGGAGGTGTACCTCAAACTTGGTTCAAAAGCCTCCCAACTCACTCAATTGGCAGTTAGGAAGATTGCCAATAGAAATTCAACAGCTAGTATCAAGCACTGAAAAGATAACTTTTATCCTCCTGCCACCTCACTATGATTTTCCAACGTAAGCATAAGTCGCTAAAGGACTATATTACTAGATTCAGGCTCGAAGCTAATTCGGTAGAGAATCCATCTGAAGAAACCATGCTGGTCACCATCTCCGCAGGACTCCGTAAAGATGGAAAGTTGTACAAGAGTCCGTACAAGTCCCAGGTCAAGGACGTCATCGAGTTCTACGAGTGAGCTGTTAAGCAGATTAAGTGGGAAGAGACCTTCAGCTTGAACAGGTCTGACAAGAAGGATGAAAAAGCCAACTCCTTTCACGGTAAGAGGAGGAGTGACATAGAATAAGGTGATCATTCTGTTGAGTGGATAGCAAAGAAGTCTAAAAGACCCAAGGGTGAGCAACCTCAACATTCAGACCATCATGAGTAGTATAGCATCCTATCTGATTCCCAAGATAGGATCTTCGTGACAAAGAGGGACAGGGAAGACTTTAGGGTACCCCCGCCTCTAGGATCCCTTATAGACGGAGGAACCATAAAGAATTCTGTGCCTACCACAATAAGGCCGATCATGGTACCTCAAATTGTCGAGCCCTCAGGGAGGTGATTGAGGACCTAATCAGAAAGGGATGTCTAAGGGAATACGTGATGCAACTCATAAGGCAGCAACCTCAGCCTTCTCAACGTAATACTAGCCAAGAGCCGGGGGGCTCGGTCTGAATTATACATTGATAATGTGTTGTAAACTTCAGAAGGAATGTAAATATTTTTCCTTTACTTTACTGAAAATTGAAAGCTAATTAGCCTGACATTGTCATTTTTCCCTCCCTGCTCTGCACTTTGCTTCCAAGAATTGGTAATATCCGTAACTTGCATGCGATCAACTCCCCTAAAGCTTCTTGGGTAACCTTATGCCAACCGCGACCTCTGGTCTGGTTGAGGCCCCCTGGAGCTCATTCCGAGGAAGAATTGACGAACACTTAACTAATTGAGTTGCAAGCTTGCTGAGGCATAGAGATACTCAAAATAAACTCACTTAACCAGTTAAGTTGCGGGCTCGCTGAGGCATGGAGACGTTTAAAATAAACTCACTTAACTAATTGAGCTACAGGCTCGCTGAGGCGTGGAGATGTTTAAAATAAACTCACTTAACCAGTTGAGTTATGGGCTCAATAAGGCGTGGAGATGCTCAAAATGAACTCACTTAACCAGCGTAGTTGCATGCTCTCTGAGGCGCAAAGACACTTAAAATAAACTCACTTAACCAATTGAGCTGCGGGCTCGCTGAAGCATGGAGTGATGAAAATAAACTCACTTAACCAACATAGCTGCATGCTCATTGAGGCATGGAAATGCTCAAAATAAACTCACTTGACTAGTGTAGTTGGGTGCTCGTTGAGGTGCGGAGGCACTCTAAAACACTCGATGCTAGCATGACTTCATGATCATTGAAGTGTAAAGAATTGACGAATTGATTATTTGCCTAAGGCAATGAAACTGTTTTATTTCGCAGCTCACATGCGATCAACTGTTCGCAGCTTTCATGCGGACTTATCTTATTATTTTATGATTCCCATACTAACTTGTCTATTTTTTGGCCACAGGATTGGCCCTAGCATGAGATCATTCTAACCTGCAATTCATGCCGCCTTCTAATTATGTGTAGGTCGAACATGTTGGTCAAACGAAAAATGTTCACATAAGAAACAAAATCAACAAGCAGAAATTGAAGAAATAAGCCAAAACTTTATTCACTAAAAGACCTCAACAAGGCAGATATACATTAGAAAGCTCTGAATACAAGCCAATCAAAACATGAAGGGAAACTTGTGACTAAGAAGAAGAACTAGCCAAGAAGGGACAAACCCTTACCGACTAGAGCCCCCGGACTGCTCCGAGTACCCGAAAATCCTTTCACTGAAACTCTCTTAAACAGTGGACTCCTCTTCGATGACCCTCACCGATGGAGAGGGAACAAGCATTACCACTCCTTATTTCTTCAGCTTCCAGCTCCTCATCTGATTCATGAAGGAATCTAATTAGGAAGCACCGAAAGCTTGGCCTGCCAAACAACTACCTTATGGCGGAGCCGAGAAGACACAATCTGAGAACCATATGAGATCTCCCCACATTATCGCAGAAGACAAGTTTTTCTAATTATCTATGCAGCAAACCATACACACCTCCATGGAAGGGTAGAATGCCAGAAATGATGGTGGTTTATCAGGAAACTCCATGGTTTGCTCAGTGCAGTGATAGAAGGAATTACCTTTCCTTTATATAGAGCCAGGGCAGGCTCCACCGAAGGATCCAGATCTTTTCCCCCAACTGTGATCATTTATGGCCTTGGAAAAAGCTAAGTTTGACTGAGCAATAACTGCCAGACACGTGCCATAAGAAACATGGCTTAGAGCAGATGAAACGATAGTCTCAGGAGAAGACTTTGACTGATCAAAAATTGAAGAGTTTCAACTCCCAGCCCGCAGCGCGAGCTGAGAATTGGGGAGCTTATATTATATGTGAAAATCGATTCGTCCTGGATGGATATGCGAGAAGCCCAAGAGCGACAAAAGGATCAGCTAGAAGAACTGTCCGAATCGCTACACCTTCAATATACATTGCAAAGTGCGACCCTTCGGCTCGAACTCATGCCTGATAGAACTAGTTTGACATCTCCTTCTTAATGATGAGCACAACCCCAGATTGCATAATCTGTGAAGTGCGAGTAGTGACATGGAGCTTGCCAGACAGAAGACCAAGTCATACCCTACCCCAATGGACAAATAGGGCCCACCTGCATAAGACAATCTACAATAGTCAAAAAAGGAGATTTAGTCTGTATATTCTATCTTGTACATTAAATGTTGATGTAACATACTTACTGCATATGTAATTACCATTGTAA
>JANHAO010013477.1:0-15828 GCA_026873985.1 Saraca asoca
TAGGCTGTCCAAACAAGAATCAAAAGAAGAACCATAAATAGTAAAATCATCCATAAACACTTCCATGCATTCTTCTAAAAATTCTAAAAATATACTTACCATGCATCATTGGAAGGTGCCAGGGGTATTGCAAAGGCCAAAGGGCATCCGCTTGTATGCAAAAGCGTCGAATGGACAGGTGAAGGTGGTCTTCTCTTGGTCCTATGGTGCTATATGAATTTGGAAGTAACCAATGTAGCCATCTAAGAAACAATAATGCGATTTTCCAGCCAGTCTCTCCAACATTTGGTCAATGAAGGATAGGGATAATGGTACTTTCTAGTGGCTTGATTTAGCTTCCTATAGTCTATGCAGGCTCTCCAGCTATTCTACACTCTTGTAGGAATTAGCTCATTATTTTGGTCTGCCACCATTGTCACCTTAGATTTCTTTGGGACAACTTGGACTGGACTCACCCATTTGCTGCCTGAGATGGCATAAATAATGCCAGATTGTAATAGCCTGATTACTTCTTTCTTCACCACATCTAAAATTAATGGGTTCAGCCTCCTTTGTGGTTGTCTCACTAGTTTAGCTTCCTCTTTTATTAAAATGTGATGCATGCATGTGGAAGGACTAATACCAGGAATGTCTGCAAGTGTCCAGCCAATAGCTTTCTTATGCTTTCTTAAAACTTCCAACAATTTTTCTTCTTGTTCAGTAAGGAGATTTTTCGCTATGATTGCAGGTAGCTTATCATCTTCTTCCAAAAATGCATACTTGAGATGCTCAGGTAGAGGTTTCAACTCTAATTTAGGTGGTTGCACTATGGAAGAAATTAGTTTGCTGGTTGACAGAACTTCTGCAGAATGAATTTCTACATAATCGGGGTTTACTACATTATCTATGACAGATTCATCATTTTCCAGAAATTGAGAAATTTCAACACAAATTCTGCATGTTACAGCACTATCACAATCACATGACTGGCAATGGACAGAATCTTCAAGGTCAGGCAGATTAAGAAATTCAGTATACAATTCATCACAAGTGTCCTCAACTAATTCAACAAGTATATCTATGCTAAAGACAGAATGCTCCTCCATAGGATGCTTCATTTCATCAAGAATGTTGAACTGCACTACATTATCTCCAAATTCCATGGAAAGAGTTCAAACATGCACATCTATTTTTGTTCTTGTTATCTTGAGGAATGGCCTACCTAAAATTAGTGAACCTCTATTGGATGATGTCTCTCCCTCCATATCCAGAATATAGAAGTTTGTTGGGAAGATCAGCTCATCAACTCTCACTAATACATCCTCTATGAGGCCAGTAGGGTATGCACTGCTCCTATTTGCTAGTTGGATCACCACACCAGTTGGTTTCAAGGGTCTAAGTCCAATAGAATTGAAGAGAGATATGGGCATGACTTTTATGGAAGCTCCTAGGTCCAACATGGCATTCTCAAATTTGCAGCTTCCTATAGTGCAGGGGATTATGAATGTTCTAGGGTCTTTGCACTTTTAAGGCATTAGCTGAATGAGGGATAAAACATTCTGTCCCATGCTAATTGTTTCATTGCCCCTTAATCTTCTCTTGTGTGTGCATAGCTTCCTAAGAAATTTTGCATATTTGGGAATCTGTTTGATAGCATTCAGTAGTGGAATGTTGACTTCCACTTTTTTGAAGGTCTTAAGGAGGTCTTTATCTTTTTCTGCTTCATTTGATTTTCCAGATTGGGTGGCTCTCTATGGGAATGGCAGGGGTATTGGATAGTATGATGGCTACTTCTGTCTCATTTCAATTTCTGGCTGATGGATGCTTTGGTCAAGTTCTGGAATTCTATTTGCATCAGTTGTAGGATCTATAGTAATTGATTTTCCAGCTACATCAGGTTTTTATGTTGAATTCTACTTATTCTGCTCTCTTACTGATTGGGGGTTAGTTAGCTCTTGTAAGCTCTTTCTGGTTCTTAGAGTAATGGCACTAACATTCCTTTTTGGATTTGGAATAGTTTGCAAAGGAAGTTAGCCAAAACCTTATTGCTATAGCTGAATCAATGAAGAAGCCAATTGTCCAATTTGTGTTTCTAGGTTTTGAATGATAACTTCTGTTCTTTGCTGAAATTGAATATTACTTGTTATTTGTTTCACCAGGTCTTTTAATGTAGGCTCAGGTTTGGCAGGTACTAGATTTTGTTGTTGGATGGGGGGCTGCTGCAATTGCTAGTTAATTGGCTATTGATATGGCTGTCTACTTGGTCCAACATTGTGTTGAAATTGTTGCTACCTATTTAGCAGCTGATATGGCTGTTGAGCTGTAGGGTTGTCGTATCTAAGATTTGGATTATCACTCTAGCCAGGGTTATAGGTATTGGAGTAAAGATCACATTTGGACTGTTGCTGTTGTTGATATTGGGGTCTACCAGGAAAAATGCCTGCCACAGCAGCAAGTTGAGCTTAAAAGTCAGAATTGTCCTTTTAAAGTGCAGGGCAAGAATCTATCAGATGAGATGGATAGGCACAAATGCCACACAATTTGGCAGGCCCTTGTATAGTTGCTTGCTACTATCCCAATGCCAGTTGTCTCACCAAAGAGGTTAGTTCATCAAGCCTATGCTCCATCCTTTGTTGGTCAACTGAGGACACTTATACTTCATTTACTTCTCAGGTGGGGGCAATAACTCTTGTTCCAAACTATTGTGAATTGGCAGCCATGTTAGTAATTAGATCTCTGGCAGCAACTGGTGTTTTATCCACTAAAGCTCCTCCACTAGCAGCATCAATCATACTTCTATCCATTGGAAGTTGCCCTTCATAAAAATATTAGATCAACAGTTGATCACTAATTTGATGGTGTGGACAGCTTGAACACAGTTTCTTGAATCTCTCCCAATACTCATGCAGGGTCTCTCCTGATAACTGCCTTATGCCACATATATCTTTTCTTATGGATGCTGGAAAGAATTTTTCTAGGAACAATCTCTTCATATCATTCCAGCATGTTACAGAACTAGATGGCCGATAATATAACCAGTCCTTGCTGCATCAGCAAGGGAGAATGGGAATGCTCTAAGTTTGATGTGCTCCTCTTGAATAGTCTACGGTCTCATGGTGGAGCACACCACATGGAATTCCTTCAAATGCTTGTGAGGGTCTCCACCTACAAGTCCATGAAACTTAGGCAGCAAATGTATTAGACCAGATTTTAACTTAAAGTCAGCATCAAGGTTAGGATATTGGATATACAATGGCTGGTATGCTAAATCAGGAGCAGCCAACTCCTTAAGAGTT
Source organism: Saraca asoca (assembly GCA_026873985.1). NCBI lineage: Eukaryota > Viridiplantae > Streptophyta > Magnoliopsida > Fabales > Fabaceae > Saraca > Saraca asoca. The sequence goes on from JANHAO010013477.1 coordinate 3,276, forward strand.
CTGTCATTCATGTTATTAACCATAGGTGCAGGACTGCTAACAATACCAGAATTATCAAACTGATCAACTAGTCTTTTTAATCAATTTTAAAGTTCTATCTATTTCAGGATCAAGTTCCAAAAGATCATGACATGTAGAAGATCTAGTGATCATACACTACAAATACACTACACTAAATAGGCTGAAAAAGTGGCAGAAAGCTAAAAACATAACAACACAACAACAAAGGTAAAAATCACTCAAAACAACACTAATTAATATATCTATATATTTTTAAAAATTATGGGACCACCACAGCTTGAAAACTACACATAAGGGGAACCTAAAAATTAAATAAAAAATATTAAAAAGTTAAAAAAGTGGTCTAAATAATGGAATTTGGCCAAACTAGGTGGGAGCTTGTGGCAAAGCATGAGCCTTGCTCAAAATATTGCCTTCTATCAACCCACCAAAAATCAGCTCAATCTGAGATGGTTAGTCCAATAAGGAGTAATGCTACAATAAGTGAAAAACAAAGGCTGAAACAAGGGAAATAAGAGAAACAACTATAGAAACAAAGTGTTAGTGATGGTTAGTATATAAAAACACTCCTAATGAAATTGATAAAATCAGAATGATCCCTGGCAACGATGCAAAAATCCTGATTGGCTATCGAGGCCAATCAGATTAGAAATTTATAACCAGATTACCCTACTCTACTTGTAGTATAAGGTAACACTGGGTCAAGCCCTTAGATCTTCTAATAATAAAAATCAAATTAAGAGATAAATAAGGGAGTTGGTTTGCAGTAGCTAATCTAACAGGAAAATAATAAAGCAAAAACTTGTAAATAGGAAGCAAGTAGATAACCAGTCTGAGGGAGTCACTAAACTTGAGATTAATCCATCATTGATCACTAAGTATTCATTCAATTATTGATCATATTTTTGGCCTTAAATCATACTAAGAAGCCTTGAAATGATTAATGAACCCCCTACTAGATGAGCACCTAGCAATTGGTTTCAGCCAAGCAAACAACTCATCAAAAGCTTGATAAATTGCTTAGTTTTCCTGTCCTCTTCCTATAGGTGATCATTAAGCAACAATCATATTAATATCTAAACCAAATGAATCCATTCAATTCAAATATCACAATAAAAATAAAGAGGAAAGGAGAGAAATGACCAGCAATTTGAATGCAAAATGAAGGAACAAGGTCTCCACATTAATTTTCAAGTTTGTCAACCCTTGGACTGATTATAGGAGTTTAGCCTTCCATAGATTGGAGGCACGAAAATGTAGAGACAAGCTACAATAATATCTTACAATCTATTATCACCCTCTATTTTTCTTTGCCCTCTCTCTCCTTTTACAAATACTACCAAGAAAGAGAAAACTATCTACTAGTTAGTGGAATAGGTAGGAAGTTGGTGCAGCCAGTTTTGCTTGCTGACATTTTGCTGTTGCCTATCCTTTTACTTGAAACTCCAATTGCAATCTACTTCTCTGACTTGGATCTGATGGAGTATAGGGCTACCTTAAGGAATGGTCAAAGGGTTCAAGTTTTAGGCCAATTGGGGTCTAAAAGTTCAACTCTGTAGAGCCCAACTCGTAGCAAATCTGCCTCTATGTTATAGCTCATTTTGTATGCCCATAATGATATTTTCAGCTTAGGAAGTCTTCATAGTGTCTACACTACTTATAAAAAATAGTAAAGTAGCCATGTAGCAATAATCATGAAGAAACATCATGGACACAAAAAGGCTAGTTTCTTTAGCACACATATCTAACAAACCCAACTCTAACTAAGAATGAAATTCGAATCACATTAACTTAGTAATTTAAAGAAATGAATCATTTACTCACATCCGTAGGCCAACACCTCTACCTAGATACCTTCAACTTTCATGTTGCCACATGCTTCATTTCAACACTTCAAGGTTCTCAATGCCTTTTAAGTGACTCAATTTATTCATTCATTCATTTTAAATAATGCCTTTTAGCATATATCTTAAGGGAAAAAAAATAGTGAGTAATCTACTCAGTTTAGGTAATTCTTTGAGGGTCTAAAATAAAACTTCCAAGAAAGGGTGCACTCTAATTGGGGTCCCTACCTAGCATCGATTCTCCAAATCCCTTAAGTGTAAATAACAATAGATAATCCTTTAAAGAAATTATTCTGTGGGTCCAACTTTTGGTAGAAGCATATTTTTTTAAGACCAATTCATCCATTCACAAGACAATTGGATTGTTGCACGCTTTCATGTACAATTAAACAATTCTACACAAATAATTAAGTAATTCAGCACACAAGGTAAACCAAATAGGAAATTAACACCCATAATTCCATCCATTCCATTCATCACATTTTAATTGTATCAACAATTTATCACCACAATAAGACTAAACTATTACAAAAATCAAATTCTTACTCTGGTTCTCCATAATTTTAGTTATAGAACAGTCCACTACAGGGAAGCTATTCACTCGCCTTGGCTAAATCTTATATATTTCACTCCAAGCCAACAAGGAGTAACAAATTGGAGTTCACCTAGACATTATAACCAATTAATTTTTTTTTTGTACAGTCACTATAAATTTATTTCAGAAATTTGGGAAATCACATTCAGTTTGAAGGTAGACACTTACCCCTTAAAAATTTAGCTTTATTTGTTTCTTGGTTAGAATTTGAAACTCACAACTAACCCTAATGAAAATTAGCCTAGCAAGCATATTAAGGCATAAAGTTTGTAAAGAACTAATTATAATTAGCTAGGTATCCTTCAAATTTTCAAGAACTTCACCTTATTTATTCGATTACCTACTCTTAAGAAGGACAAATTATAATTGAGCATGAGCTCAAAGCTGTTGGTAGGTGATGGCAATGGAGGTCCTAAACTACAATTAGGTGCTATCCACTGCAACTAGTCAGCTTTGGTTGTTTGACAAAAAGGAAGGACTACAATAGATGTTAAGTAGACAAACCAGAGCTAGTGTTGTGGTTGTTGGTGTGAGGGGTTGCAACAAGGGCTGAGGTCTCTCCCTCTTTTTGTCTCTCTACTGGCTTGTTGTCATGAGGAAGAACTAGCGATAATTTTGAATAAGGGTTCTCAACTTAGTTTGTGTCTTAAACAGGGGCTTAAAATTACATAGTTTTGAGTCCATAGGTAGGAAAATAGCATTTTGATTATCTATTTTTTGGCTTATTAAAATTGCAAAAATCTTGCTTTACATTCTAAAGAAATCTGGCAAGTAAGAGTAAATATAAACTTGTAGAAGAAGAATGCAAAGTTTTATATGTATTTAAGTATATGTGAATCATTATTATAACATTTTACAAACCTTATACATATAAATTCTTAATATTTCAAATCTTATAAAAGAAATTTTATAATTTAAAACTAAGGTCATAAATCATGTCATGAAATGACCTAAAAGTTTTAACAACAAATCCTATATATATTTAAAGCCAAATAAAATTCTCCTAATCATAGAAATTTTTTTTTTGGCATCACAAAATCTTCCCCTTAAAAGGATTCACTCACAAATTTTACCACATCTTGATGAAAGAATTGAAAGTAGTTGACTGGCATAAGGAATACCTTAGTTTCAAGTGACACATAGGTCAAGACATTAGGTTTATATTCACCTATCTCATAAGAAATTTCACTACACCATTAACATAACTTGTATCTATAGTCCCTCTCTTACTATATAGATACTACTGTTTATTGAATAATCCTTGTCCTCCAATCCCCTATAATTCTATTTGTATAAGCAATGACTATGCTTTTGACTTGCACCTTTATGATGGCATGATTCTAATCACATCTTTACATGTTACTTATATTAGATATTTCTGAGCCTATCCCCAACACTTGCTTTAAGTTCCATTAGGTTCTAATGATTCACATTTGCTATTTCCCCTACTAAGTGCATAGGTCTCATCTACTCCCTTATTGGCCCTTTCTTGGAAATTGAAATTTTCAAAGTTATACAGTCTTATATCAATTCTAAGGTTAGTTCTTACAATTATATTTGTTCAATCACGTTTAAAGTTACTCGTGCTGAATTCTCCTTTCCATTTACAAGACAAACAAAGGTTTATATAATTCATTGTCCTTTACTTGTTTGATAAAATGAATAGACAATTTAATGCCATATCCCTATTTGTTTAAACTCTATATCATTGAAAATTTTGATAGACTTGTTATCTTTGATAGAGAAGTGCTCACACAAACTACTTCCAAAAATGGTATTATTTGACTTAACTAATTGATCAGGAAAAGAAATTTGCCAATGATGTAAACCTAAGATAGGAAATTGCATAAAGACAAAATACACATAAGGACAGGTGTTGCTATGCCATCTGATTTATTAGAAAAGCATATAAGACGTTCAACCCAAATTCAATCATAATTTTCAATTCAGGAATTCCAATGTATGGAAGTCATTCATAGAAAGAATACAAGGTTGTCTAAAGTTAGATATTGTTCCTAAATGACTTATGATAGATATGTTATGACTAACAGTTAAGAAAGTTAGAACTCAAGATTCCACTTGGGGTAGGAAACAAACAAAAAGTTGAAACTTTAGAAATGATGGAAATTAGGATTCTATCTTTACTTATTTATTTATTCATTTTCCCAAAGCAAACCATCTTCAAGAAGTAAATAGCTCTCAGCCACAAAAGAAACACTTCCTTTTGGAAATAAATAGTTCCTTAAAAAAGTCCTAATTTTATCTAGCCACAAAATATCAGCTACTTATACTTATAATTATACTAGAAGGAAGAAAACTTTGGTTACAATTATAGTTTGCATAGTTTACTAACTACCCAACAGATAAATCTATAAAACTTAATTTATGACCAAAATTTCATCAATAAGTCAGGGTTCTATTACTAATATAGTCTTTTATTGTTGAAACAGGTAATTTTAAATAACCAATCTAGGATTTTATCAATGCAACTAGGATGCCAACCTAACCAATAGGCATGCATTAGTCAATTAAGCATGTTCGAGTCACTCAATAGCAAGTTAAATACCATTGTATCCATCCAAACCTTTACATAATAACCAAAAGCAAGCAGCCTTATATCACATCCAAATTGCAAAATCCACTCAACATGATAACATAAGGATATATAGTCATGTGCATACTAATAACCCACATGTAGATTTATCCATCATCTAAATCTATTTAAATGCTTTATTAAGTAATTTTATAGATATTCTTATTCTTAGATGGACAAAATAGGGGTAAGCATACATTCAATAAACCAATACCAAAACTTATTGTCTTAATTAAACTTATTATCTTATTATAAGGTCTGATGCAGTAAACATGAGATGGAGATCTTAAAGCTTAGCTTCTTTGTCATTAATATTAACCTATACACTTATCTCTTTCTTGAAATTTGCTTGACCAACCCTTGATTCCTATTCCCTATCCCACTAACTTTGAACCAGTAACATTAGCCTCTTTTGCCTACTTCACTAGCTTTTTTTAGAACTTACAAACCTGGTAACAACCTTTTTTCTTGAAATACAAACCTACAATGAAATCTCCAACACTTCATCGTGATCGTTATTATTATTCTACAATAGAACTTATAACAAAATAACATTAACAATACCAAATAACATGAAAAATTAGGAGATTCACTAACTTTAAACTCAATAATAGATGGAGGTTTGTGAGAGAGTGGGGATGGGACAAAGGAGATAAAAAATAATAATGAAAGTGACGGGCTTGCTTTGGTGCGAAAAGAAAATTGAATCATGATTTTAACTGAAATAAGATTTCAAGATGTGATAGTACAAATCCCATAGTATCTTTTATCACATAGATATACTAATATCCAAGACTACTAACAAGGAACTAGTATATAAAGGCTATTAAATAACATTATCTTCTCTCATTTTTCCTCATTTAGTTCATTTTGCCATTCATTGACTTGTCTAAGATTCATGTTTTTGTTTTTTTCTAAGGTCATTTACTTATCATCAAGATAAGAGATAAGTGACTTCTGTAATTCTGAGGCTTTATATGTATAAAAGCTAATGAGAGAAGCTAGAAGAATTTTCACAGGTGACAATGGATAAGATCTGGTAACAACTATACATATTAACTAAAGGATCAAGGATAATGGAGACTTTCAACACGTTTGGAAATGGTAAGACACATCTTTGTTTATGATTCATGTACCTAGGCACGCTAAACATAATCTCAATATGTTTAACCCATATTGGCAGCTATAGACTCATACACCTAGACTCTAAACTATGCTCTAATGTCACCTTTGTCACGCCTTAACTTAAGGCACAATTGGTGTAGGACAACATCTAGTGGAGCCTTCCTACAAGCATTATACTTATTCTCTCAAATGCCCACTTCTTATTCACTTTAAAGAAGACATTACTTTAAAATTTTTTTAAAATTTCCTATAATTTTGTTTCACTAACAAAACTATTAACAGAAAAATATAACAAAGTTTCCTCTATTTGTTAGATGTTTGCTAGGATTACAAATCCTCAATAAAAGCCTGTATTACGTCAATCAGCACACATACACCTTATAATAACTATTTGTTCAAAATACTGTAGACTCAAAATATACAATAATTTCCATTTTAAATTTTTCCATATGAAGTTTTTAGCCTCCCACATGGTTGGTTTAGCATGAAGGTTTAATTAATGATGCCAATTCTAATAAGCTGATGGAAGGCCAAGGCTAAATACCCTGAAATCAGAACATGTAAAACATAAAAGGATAAGTTTCATTGAAACTTCATGAGTGAATAATTTATCCTTGCATAGAATTAGGTTAGTTATCATAAAAATAGCTAGACTAGTTCTTAAGTACATTTTCCCCTCTTACAATTTGTCTTAAAGAAAGACAATACTGTTGCAAATCCAATTTGCACATTTTCGCAATCTATGTAATAGATTATATATTCTAGGTACAAATTTGTTCATTTGGTAACTTGACAACAAGAAATGCTCAACTAATGCCAAACATGAGTCATAAGTTTCTACCACTCATAAAAGAAACTCCTCAATCAAGAAGTCCAAGCTCAAGTCAATAGTGAGAATGGTTTCACAATCTAAAGGTTTTATATCAATACTCACTAGTAAGGACAAAGTCACTTTCAATGGATTAGCTGCAATTACATCCAATGGAATATATATAAATTCTTTTATTGACAAAAAACATTTTAAAAGCAGTGGAATATATGGGATCTAAGTTAGAATTCTTTAAGTAACTTACCATTGCAAACATGTTATTGTCATTCCTCTCACATGTCTCCTTATCTCTCCATCATATTAATCTCCCCTTATCTCTTCATCAAGTTAATGGCCATATAAATATAGTTTCAAAGTAATTATAGGTTACTTGAAGAATCTACTTAAAGATCTACATTTGTCAAGTCACAAGACATTCAAAACAATGATGATATTCCAATAATTAAGCATTCAATCACACAGTTTCATTCCTTTGTTTCCACATGATTTGTACCCACAAAGTATTTACCACATTCACTAACTATGGAATTTTATATAATACAAGCCATACATTTACTCATCATACACTAATGTCCAAGTCCCACAAAATTTGTGGTTTTTATTTTTTGTCAAATAGGGGTTCACGACCCCTAAGATTTTTAAATTCCTTTACCTACATTCAAGAACTGATTATACAAACCCAATTCACTTCATGATCACTCATAATTCAAACAACATTAACATTTCATTAGAGAAGTATCCAGCCACAATAATAAATTTGAAAATAGCATAATCTCACATCATCCTAGCACCAGACTGTGGTTGTGGCAAAGCAAACAATTTCACAATAATTTTTGTCATTTTATTTTACTAGAAATTTAACATACATGTGGACTACTACAACATAGGTTCTTCGCCTGCATAGTGAAATGATTATAGCAAGCACACACACACAACACAATCATAAAAAATTTCAAAGATTTGTTTTAGTTGACACACAGCCCTAAACATGAAAAGGAGGCCACCTTTAGCATAACTCACTTTAGGTTGCAATTCCACAGCACACGAGGCTGAAATGCCTTATTCTAGTCTCTATACTACTCATAAACAACAATAAAGTAGCCACGTAGCAATAATCTTGAAGAAACATTATGGACACAAAAAGACTAGTTTCTTTAGCAGACATATCTAACAAATCCAACTCCAACCAAGAACAAAATTAGAATCTCAATAGCCTAGTAATTTAAAGAAATAAATTATCCAGTCACATATATAGGCTAACACCTTTACCTGGGTACCTTCAACTTTCATGTAGCCATATGCTTTATTTCAACACTTCGGGGTTCTTAATTCCTTTTAAGCAACTCAATTTATTCATTCATTCATTTGAAGTGAAATGTTTCAACTATATCTTAAGGGAAAAAATAAATAGTGAGTAATCTACTCACCTTAGTTATTTCTTTGAAAGTCCAAAATAAAACTTCCAAGAAAAGGTGCACTCCAATTGGGGTCCCTACCTAGAACTAATTCTCCAAATCCCTTAAGTTTAAGTAGCAATAGATAATCCTTTAGAGAAGTTATCATATGGGTCTAACTTTCAATTTAAGCATATTTTACAAGACAAGTTCATCCATTCACATGACAATTGCACCATTGCATGCTTTCATATACAATTAAACAATTCCACATAACTAAAAAAATAACTCAACACAAAATGCAAAGCAGACAAGAAACTTGCGCCCATAATTCCATTCATCACATTTTAATTATATCAATAATGTATTGTCATCATAAGACTAAACTATCACACAAAATAGATTCTTACTTTGGTTCTTTATATTCTTAGTTGTAGAACAATCTACTATAGGAAATTATTCACTCACCTTGGTCAAATCTTGTAAATTTCACTCCAATCTAATAAGGAGTAAAAAAATAAAGTTCACCCAGACATTATAACAAATTCAATCACTTATAACCTTTTTTTTTTTGCTACAATCACTTTACATTTATTTCAGAAATTAGGGAAATCAAATGCAATTTGGAGTTAGACACTTAACCCTCTACTAATGGGTGATGGAAATGGAGGTCTTGAATTGCAACAAGGTGCCATCTGCTGCAACTGGCCAGCCTTGGGTGTTTGACTAAAAGGAAGGACTACAACAAACATTGAGTAGACATTGGAGCTGGTGTTGTGGCTACTACTGTGAGGGGTTATGACAAGGGCTAAGGTCTCTCCCTCTATCTATCTTTCTACTGGCATGTTGTCATGCAGAAAAATAAGTGATAATTTTGAATAAGGGTTGTCAACTTAGTTTGTATCTTAAACAGGGGCTCAAAACAACGTAGTTTTGAGTCCTTAGGCAGGAAAAGGGCATTTTAATTATCTATTATATCAACTTATTAAAATTCAAAAATTTTGTTTCACATTTCCAAAGAAATTGGTCAATCAAAAGTAAATATAAACTTGTTGAAGAAGAATACGAAGTTTCATACGTATATAAGCATATGTATATCATTATTATAATATTTTACAAACCTTATACATATAAATTCTCAATATTTCAAATATTATAAAAGAAATTTTATATGTTAAGACTAAGGTCATAAATCATGAAAGTTTTAATAACAAATCATAGATTCTTTGAAAATCAAATAAAATTCTCCAAATCATAGATTTTTTTTTGGGCATTACATTGATGTCTTGCTTATGAATAGTTCAATGAGTTGCTTTACACATGTGTTTTGATTTGTTATATCTTGTATGCAAATATCTTTTGTGAATTGTCTTTAGTTGTTGAAATTAAAATCATTTTTATGGGTTACCTACACCAAAAGTTTTTCAAAGAGAATTTTAAAAATCATGAAAATTTTGGTAACACCTAATTCACCCGCTATTGAGTGTAAGGTTTCCTTGTGCTACAAAAATGACCTTAACAATAATTCTTTTATAAACCACCCCCATTTGTCACTTTAATAATCCTAATTTTGTCTCCTAATTCCTCAGTCGTGCTTTTTTTTTTTTAATCTCATTGGCACTTCATGCTCCTTCGCTTCCTATTGACTTGCTTCTGTTAAGGTAAGTTACTCCTTATTTTTTTCGCAATTTCTCACAAATCGTTGAAGAAACCCTGGAGTTCTCACAAGTTGCCCTTTATTTTTGTCAATTTTTTTTAGGATTTTGCTTATCCAGTAGCAGAAATGTTGGTGGTTTTACATTGTTTTATTTAATGACTTGTTGAATTAGCTCTTGATTTCAAATTAGGCTTATATTGAATTAGCCCTAGATTTTTGTAAGGATCAAAGAGATTTGCATTTTCATTGTATTTGATACTTTTTACAATTTATTTAAAAAATCTTGAGCTAACCAAGTACTCCTCTTTGCTCATTTCTAATTGTGGTTGATTAACTGCATAGTGCAATGATATGCATTAACAATGATTATACATCATTTTTATGTTCTCTACTCATTTCTATTTCAACTTGATATGCTTTTCCATTCCTTAACTTATTGATAATCATTTTTCCACTATTGTAAATATTGTTGTCTATAAAATTAGAATGCTCACACATATAATCTTAGTGCTAACTATACTATGGTAAACAAGACCCATTTGAGATAATCATGGTTAGAGAATTTTCAAACCAATTTTTGAAAATTAGGGCTTTTGTAGCTCCTCATATTTAAGTAGCTTGTTATAACTAATTCATTATTAGTAGCAAAAAATTCTGATAAAAATTTAGGCTAATGAGATCTAAATAAGGTCACTTTATATTTAACATATTCAGGGTCTAGTTATTTCCAAATCCAACTAAAATTTTCGTCTAAGTTTGGGTAAATTTCTTCGACAAGATTTATTACCTAGTCTACCTCATTTTAAGTAAAATGACATTTAATTTATTCAAAATTGATGTTAGACATTTGAGACATATCTAAGAAAGATAAGATGTTCTTCTTCTTGAAGACCTAAAGCCTTGGGCAAAGACTGAACTCCAAAAATAGCAAGTGCAAGAATTGCCTACTACCTTGGCTACCTCAGAGTGCTTGTCTGACTACCATGTCGACAACCCCAGTAAGAAGCCATAAGGAAACAATAGGTCTTCTTCTAGTGGAAGTAAGGGACAGTCAAATGAGCCTTACAAGGGAAAGAGTGGGGGAGGGGATAGTAGGAACGGAGGATCCAACAACACGAGCTTAATGTTATCTCGCAATGTTTTTAACACAAAAGGAAAGTGACTCTTAGCATGTTTCTTGTGTAATGGTCCACACAAAGTGGCTGAATGCCTCCAAAAAAATATCCATCAATGCTATGCAACTTGCAAAGAAAGGTCACAAAGAGAACAATGAGGATTGTGATAGCAAAGAGGAAGTTCTCTAAGAACGAGAGCACTAGGGTTCCTTGGTGCACTTGAGAAGTAGGCTAAGAGTATAAAGAAGATGCCAAATAGGGGACTTATGTATGTGATGGAAAAAATAGTTGGAAAGGTCACGATGAGTATAATGGTAGGCACTAATGCCACTCACAATTTCATCTCAAAGGAAGAAGGCAAAAGACTAGGCTCGAAATTGGAAAAGGCATAAAAGGTGTAAATTCTAAGGCATTCACCACTGCAAGAGTGGCAAAATAAGTGTTAGTGAAGCTTGGATCTTGGAAAGGAAGAAAAGACTTTATGGTTGCCCAAATGGAGTACTTTGATGTGGCATTGGGGATGGAGTTCCTCTTGGTGCACCAACCCATGCCTGTTCTAATAGCTAACTATCTTTTGATCATTTTGATGAAAACCCTACCATTGTGTCAGTTTAAATGAAACAACCCAAAGAGACTATGCTTTTATTCACTTTACAATTCAAGAGGGGCACAATGAGGCAATAACCTTCATTTGTAACAGTTCTAGGAAGTAAAGAGAGTGGGGGAGGGGAAGTTATGTCTTGAGAAGTTCAAAATGTGCTAAAGACATTTAAGGATGTGATGCCAGACTGACTACCTCCAAGACTCCCACCACGAAGAACTATTGCTTGCCAGATTAAATTGTTACCTAATGTAGAACCCCCTGTAAAAGGACCTTACCTTATGGCACCACCAGAATTGGCAAAGCTTCAAAAGTAGTTAAATGAGCTCTTGAATGCAAGGTTCATTTGACTATTAAAAGCACTGCTTAAAGCTCTAGTGTTATTTCAGAAGAAACAGGATAGTAATCTTTAACTGTGTGTGGACTATCGAGCTTTAAACAAAGTCACAGTGCAAAACAAGTACCTTATCCCTCTTGTTCAAGACCTCTTTAATTAGCTAAGCACTGCCTATTGATGAATGGGAAAAAGGGAATGAAAATAAGATAATTTTGATCTATTTTGTCGATAATATTTTATGTTTTCTTAGTGACTTTACTTTGATTTCATGTTTTGTCCTCGATACTGCTCTTAGATTATATTTTTTCATGCAGGATGACAAAAAGGCCTGAAAAGAAGAAAGAAACTCAAAGAACAAAGTTGCATTTAGATCAAGGAAAAGATAGAAGAAAAATCCATGCAAGAAACAAGTAAGAATCAAAGAAAATATGGAGAAATCACC
>JANHAO010013478.1:0-15834 GCA_026873985.1 Saraca asoca
TGCAATTCAATTGTTTGTCATTTCTTCTCCTTTCCTCTCTGTTTTATTTAGAATTCTGAATTGAATGGCTTCATTTGATTTAGATTTTAATATGGTTGTTGCTTAATAATCACTTATAGAAGAGGATGGTAGAAACTATGCAATGCATTAAGCTTTTGATGGATTGTTTGCTGGCTGAGTTCTACATAAGACTCTTTAATCATTTCAAGGATTCTTGCTATAATTTAAGGCCAAAAAATATGATTAACAATTGGATGAATATCTAGTGATCACGGATCCATTAATCTCAAGCTTAGTTGATTCCCTTGGACTAGTTGGTTTACTTATTCTTTTTTACATTTTGCATTGTAGTTTGCTGGTTAGAATAGATACTGCCAACCCCCCTCATTTCTATCTCTTAATTTGATTGATGTCATCCAAATGATCTAATAGTTTGACCCGGTGTTGCCTTATACTACAAGTAGTAGGTAGCTTGGTTATAAATTTTCTAATCTTGATTGGTCTCGACAGTCAATCAACTACTTGCAGAATGATAAATTATCGAAGGATAAACTCAAAACATGATGTTTGTGAGCCCAGGCAACCAGATATTGCATCTGCGATGATGCATTGTACAAGAGAAGGTTCGCAATCCCACTTCTAAGATGCATTGATGGCAAGGACTACAACACTGTCCCGGAGGAGATTCATGCAGGCTATTGTGAAAATCATGCTAGGAGGCTATCCTTGGCACAAAATGCTCTTTGACAAGGATTGTACTGGCTGACGATGAAGCAGGATGCTATAGACCTTGTCAAGAGATGTGATAAGTGCCAAAGGTTCACGAAAGTGCCACAAGCTCCACCAGCCTACCTGAGACAAATGACCAATCCATAGCCATTCGCGATTTGGGGAATGGACTTGATTAGACCGCTTCCTACGCCTTGAGGAAATTGCAAACATGCGATAGTAGACGTTGACTACTTCACCAAGTGGGCAGAGGCGAAGCAACTTGCTAAAATATTGTCTTCCAAGGTTGAAAAGTTCATATGGAACAATATAATTTGCAAGTTCATAGTCCCTCAATAGATCGTGACCGATAATGGGACTCAATTTACTAGCGAACAGTTCCTAAAGCTCTACGATGACCTCAAAATCACTAAGAGCTTCGTAGCCATAGATCATCCGCAAGCCAACGGGTAGGTAGAAGCTATCAACAAGATCATCAAGCGAATCTTAAAGACCAAGTTAGAAGCTAAAAAGGGAGCCTGGGTAGATGAATTGCAGATGGTGCTCTGGGCCTACAGGACCACACCTTGCATCTCTATAGGTGAGACTCCCTTCTCAATGGTATACAAATGCGAAGTGATGATCCCAGCAGAATCAGAGGTCATAACACAGTGAAGAATTACTTTCAATCTAGAGGACAATGATCAACTACTCGCTATGAACCTAGACCTTATGGAAGAAGCAAGAGAAAGAGCTAGCCTTAAGCTTGGTATCTACCAATGATGCATTGTGAGACATTACAATCACAGAGTACGAACTCAAAAATTCAAGCTCAATGACCTCGTCCTGTATCACATTCTTCCTGAAGCATGCAAACCTAGCAAGGGGACCTTAGGACCAAACTGGGAAGGTCTTTGCCTTGTTAAAAGGATCGTAGGTGATAGAGCCTATCATCTAGCGGATATGAATGGGGAAGAGTTCCCTTGAGCTTGGAATGTTGAACACCTTCATCGCTATTATCAGTAACTGTCCCAACACATACGAGAGTTGGTTTATTATAAATATTTATGTAATTCTTTAAATTTTTGTGGAATAAGATTCGAACAGAATTCTATGTAAAGTAGCGTGTTATGCAATATAGTAACAGTAGATATAGCATGTTGGATTCTCATCCTAATATAAACAGGTAACATCACATACTCAAGCATGAAAGTAACAAAGAAAGATGTGTCTGGCTTTCATCATAACAAAATCATTTCATACAAATAGTTCTCAAAGTCTGTTATAAGTCTTAGAAAAGAAACTCAAAATTACAAAGTTCATATTTCAAGAGGCTAGAGCTTCGAGAGCTAAGTCTTCGCCAGGTTGGGGGTCAAGAGCTAGAGCATTAGGATCATCAACTATCGAAGTAGCATCAGTGACCTACGTGCCACTTTCTCTCTGAACAATGACCTCCGTAGGAGAGGCTTTGACTTTAGCACTCTGTCCCTTCCTTGAGGAGTTAGTTTTAATGGCTATCCTCTTGTAGCGATCCACAGCCTCCAGAGCTTGTGGGCTGAAGAAAGAGAAGTATAACTCAGGATGTTCCTCCCATAAAGTATAGAAGAAAGTAGCATAAGTCTTGGTCCTCATTTCCCTAGCCCTTTCCGCTACTAGTGAAGATGTCTCTACTTTGACTTTAGTTGTTTCCTCCTTAGCGAGCTTAACTTCCCTCTTCAGTACCCCTAACTCCTTAGCAGCAGCCTTGGCTCACTACTCTGTGGACCTCACCCTTTGCTTGGTAACCTCGGCCATTTTCATCACTACCTGCACTTGTGACTGAGCCTTATACAGCTCAATCCTAGCCTTATTTAGATTGTTGGTTGTGAGGCTAAGATTCACCATAATAGCCTCACAATACACGACCTCATAAGATAGAGTAACCTCCATCTCTTTAACTTTTTCCCTCAACTCCATGACCTTGGCTATCGAGACTGCCAGCTCATCCATGTGACCAAATTTCTTATCATCCTGGCCTTAGAGCACTTCATCAATCTTCATCAGTGTCAATAAGCTCTGCGAGAACAAATAGGAAGATCAGACTATAAAGTAAACAGGATGATCAAGACAAGAAGCAATACTTACCATCAAGTTGTGGCAAGCTACGTATCCCACCAACCTCCCAATAGAGAACTTCTCAGCCTCCAGTACCCCGATCCTACTGCTAGATCCCAGGATTGTATCCATACTGTCAATGAGGATTTGAGCATACTCTTCTGTTTTAAAATCGAGCTCGGCTAGCGATGTCGTAGCCTTAACCTCTAGTGCTACGCACTTGCGAGAGGCCACCTTCTTCTTTCCTTTATCAACCTTCTGCTTCTTAGGGGGAGGACCAGAGGGGGTAGCGACATCAATTGCAGCCACTTCTTCAGGTTGCAGTGTTAATGCCAGTCCTTGTGAGGGAATAGTGACTAAAGCTGTTGGCTGGTCTGTGACGACTAAAGTCGCATCGATCTCGAGGGCTAAAGGCTGGTCTACAACGACTGGAGTTGAATTGATCTCAAGGGCTGGAGGGGCCTCTTCCTCATCATCAGAGGGTGGCATCCTGAGAATGAGCTCCATTATTTTGTTATAGTTGTCAAAATTGGCGAGCTTAACCTCTGTCACTCATTATCTGCCTTGTGAGCACAGTGACTTTGGCCGGGGTGAGCTTGTAATAGTAGAGGAGGCTCTCGTTGAATTGAAAATTGTTCTCAAGATCATCAAACATCACAAACCGATCCAAGATCTCCAATTCCTCAGCCTGTAGCGTTGGCCTCTGACCAGTCCCGTCTATAAAATCAAACAAAGGTTAGAATTAAGAGCAAATATTAGAGAACCACTAAGTTTACTCACTCCCAGTCTACCTACCCAGAACAAGAACAAAATCAAAGTTTTTAAGATAGCACAACAAGGGGCATGAAATATAGAACCAGCGAGATTTGTAGTGCCCTATGTTGGACTTCCCTTTGGCAAGACCCCCTTATACGGCCTCTACCGAACGGAGAGATAATAAAGCCCATCCGATGAGCTCGCGCACCTAAGGACATATAGGTAGCATAAAGTTTAGGGTGATGGTGGTAGGAGGCTGTTGTTCAAATGGATAAGGGCAAGCGAGATGAGTTGGGTGTAGGAGTTTGGTGTGAGCTGGAATGGGCTAAGTTTTATTTTATTTAAGAAGTTAACAATGAAGGGCTACATCAAAAATCTTAGTCCTGCTATAAGTTGCGGGAGACCGATAGCGATGAAACCCCGAGACGGATGGGAAGCGTAGTCGTCTGAAGCAGGAACCATGACACTACACCTTTTAGGGATCCGGTATGATCAAATTATGGATTGAATGTCACAGAGATGCATGGTCAAGGTGTGTAGCTTGAAAACCTAGCGGTCGAGACACTATCTTGCAATGGTCCTTCAGCCCTCGATACGGTCCAGATGAGCACTAAAGTCCATAGTGACCTCCCTCCCACTTGAGGTCGCTTCATCAATATGTCACATGACTCCTACACTCTAGGATGAATTTGGTTCATCGTCCTCATCCCTTATCAGATGATGATGATGTGCATGACCTGCTCTCATCTACATAAAGAAAAAGACTGGCCAAGTCACTACAAGCGAACCGTACTGAAGGCAAAGACTAACAACCCCTCCCTACACTGCAGGCCATGCACACCCCAAATCACCACATGAATAGCCCAAACTCCGACAAGCAGAGAGGACACAAAGACCGGACCACAGAATCCCAGAAGACTAAAGACAATGTCCAAAAACCCTAAAGTCTACCAGTAAACTAACCAAACCGATTCAAACAAGCCAAAACATCTAAACAAGCTCTACCTATTAGCACTATCATCCTTAATCAATTACAATCAAATTTCCTACTACTTACGAAAGAGGAAAATGCATAAAAGTGAAAGGCAAAAGGAAATGCACCATGATCTGAAGAGACAAAAGGTTCAAAGCAATTTGTAGCAGCAGTATCCAGTGAAAAGAGCTTGAGTAACAATCAAAAAATCAAACCAAAATTGGCGAAAATGGGCGGTGGAGGAGCTATCACAACAATTAAGAAAGCAAAGGAGCAGGAAGAGACTGGAACTCTGAAGATTTCAAATGGCAATTGAGAGGGAGAGGGGAAGCCCCTTCAATTTATAAAAGCATAAGATCTCACCGTTAGATCTAGAGGTTTGTCAGTTACCCACGATCCAACAACTTAAAGGAAGACAGTGGCCAGCTCATGATGACACGACGCACATTTACCAAAACTAGGTGTAATTATTGCCAACTGTCTTTAGGAATTGAAGAGCCATAGATGAGATGAACAGGAGTGCCAAATGACTTAGGGGGTCACAGGTCGCACAGCACTAAACTATGATGACATTCCAAGATCTCGCATCTAAGTGCTAGCCATACACCAAACTTTTGTGCTAGTCGCGTCCAAGAAGTGGTCTACGCATAAAAATCTTATGCAGACAATTTCAAGATCCCACGTCCAAGAAGTGCTCTATGCACAAAAATCTTGCACGGACGATTTCAAGACCTCGAGTCCAAGAAGTGCTAGCCATGCACCAAACTCTTGCGTGAGCCATATCCAAGAAGTGCTCTATGCATAAAAATCTTGTGTGGACAATTCTAAGATCTCGCATCCAAGAAGTGCTAGCCATGCACCAAACTCTTGAATGAGCCATGTTCAAGAAGTGCTCTACGCACAAAAATCTTGTACGAATAATTTCAAGACCTCATGTCCAAGAAGTACTAGGCATGCACCAAACTTTTGCGTGATCCGCATCCAAGAAGTGCTCTATGCACAAAAATCTTGCACATATGATTTCAAGAATACACCAAACTCTTGTGCGAGCCACATCCAAGAAGTGCCACAAGCACTAAACTCTTGTGCGGACCACTCTAAGACCTCCTATCCAAGAAGTTCTAGCCATGCACCAAATTCTTGCATGAGCCACATCCAAGAAGTACAATGAGCACCAAACTCTTACGTGGACCATTCCCAGACCTTGCGTCTAAGAAGTGCTAGCCACACACCAAACTCTTGTGTGAGCCACATCTAAGAAGTGCCATGAGCACCAAACTCTTGCGCGGACCACTATGAGACCTCGCGTCCAAGAAGTGTTAAGAATGTAACAAACTCTTGCGTGAGCCATGTCTAAGAAGTGCCACAAGCACCAAACTCTTGTGTGAACTGATATGTCTACACAGCCTGCATGGAAACTTAGTCTTGTGACAGCGATGATGCTCGAGCACCCTACTACTCAAACTTGACCTCAAAAGCACTCTAATGCTCGTGTTGTCTGTCGATTAAAGCAAGCCGACACGATCGACTGATCATACATATGGCACATATCCTTTAAGTTGAAACTTATTGACTTAAGCCTATTGGCACAAATTTTACTTTTAATAATTGGGGCCGATTAACCCATTAAACACTCCATATAACGATTATCAAGTTATGATTTTGTAAGGGTTAGTTGCGTTGCCATCGGTAACTAGTTGAACTATCAATATAGCGAATTTGTAAAGACAAAAGATATAAATGTGATGCTTGAAATTTTATTAAAAGACCTTCTTCAATGAGGTAGATTTACATCAAAAGATCTGATACACAAGAATAAAGCAAAAGTTGAAAACTATTAATTCCACAAGGGAGGAGAGAGCTAGCCTTTGGGAGACAAACTCCTATCAGATGAAACACTAATGAACCCGATTGTTCCTACTTATAGCCCTCCTCAGCCAACGGTTTGTTTCCTGACTCAAACCCAAAGCAATTTAAAAAGGACTCATGAGTCCAGCTAGCAAGGCTGAATCTCACGGAAAAGTCATGAGGAAGTAATCCAAGATTTGCACAAGACTTCCCAGGAGCCAACAAGAAGAGTTAAGTAGGGAAGCCATGTGCAACAGGCCATTCATGCCTCCAAAACCTCTACAATAGACCATGCACGCCTCAAAGAGCTCCACCGGAAACCAAGCCACTGGAAGCACAAGGGGCTTTACTAAAGCGTCCATTAGGCAACCTCATAGAAAAGCAAGAAGAGCTTCACAGGCTTTTATAAACCAATCTGGGTTCATCGAATGACCCAGAGGACATTTGACTGTTCTAGATTAGATGATTAAAAAAAAACAAGACTGCCACGCCAATGGCTGAAAATTACGTACAATGAGAAGTATGGCCTAAAGTAAGGGAAATGAAAGTCTAAAAGATAGAAAAGACAGCACGATAGTCTGAATGTGAAGACTTGTCTATCCTACAAACTGCAGATGAATACTTTAACTACCAATTGCAACTCCTAGCCCACAAAGTGAGCTAAGAGTTGGAGGCTTATGTTATGGGTATTTTTTGAAAGGTACAGTTTGGGCCAGCTAAAGTCTAGTAAGAGGCACAGCCAACCAGGTAGAGGCCCAAATTAGAGATCGAGATCACTTAACAAGGATACCAAGCCATCAAGTATGAGCTAAAGGCATTAAGCAACGTCACAGTGGGGAGCGTGGCTAGCTAAGAATGCCTTCAACTCGTCAATCAGAGGATTGCCACTCTAATCATCCTTGAGGAGAACAATTGAACGAGTACAGCAAGGTCAGCCAAAGCCTCCAGCTCATCCACTAGTACAATGCCAGGTCACGAACTTAGTGAGCCAAATGCATGTGCGGGGTCCACTCAGCACACATCTCCAACTGATAACTCAGCCCCCAAACTGACACATCAGCCCCCCGGCAGTCTGACAATGATTTGCCTAGCATTAATTATCCAATGCCAAGCATTAAATACCTGGTGCAATGAAAATAATCATTCTGCTACTTGTAAAATTATATTTGTAAGCCTTTCCCCTTCTATAAATAGGAAAGGATGGTCACTGTAATGGAGAGGAGAATTTGCATGTAGAAACTCTATCGGAACATAGAGAGAGCATTGTACATAGTGAGAAAGCATTGCCATTATTATCAAACAGAGAAAAACAATCGCTAGTTGATAATCAAAACTAGCGTGGACGTAGGGGCTAACTTGGCTTTAGTCGAACCACGATAAAACTCCTGTTGTTTGTTGTCTTTATTCTCTTTCAGTATCTTTCTTTTTTGCTTTCTTCCATATTCAACTTGTAGTTTGGGGTGATATTAGACACAAACCTGTTAACCAGATTTTGATGTCAACATTAATAAACTTGAAATTTAACAAAAAATATATTCATGAAGTATAAGGAGGTTTCAACTCTTTGATTATATGTATATTATTCTTCAAATTTTCTAATATTTTGCATGTAAGATAAATATGATAACTACTTGTAATTGAATAATTAGTTTAAAAAAATTATATTATATAAAAAGTTATTGATTGGAATAAGTGTAGTAAATCTTATATTAATATCAATTGATCCTTTTCCTCTGTGTGTAACGTTGTCTCTTAATGTTGGAAAATAAACTTTGCAAGCAAAGCAATATAATGAATCTAATATAATTTATTACAATGTATGATTCAAATATACAAAATATAACAAAATAACATATAAATATACATTACCATCATATAATATATTTATCAATTATAACATAATATGCATACTAACCTTATATAACATATAGTACTTTAACATAAGAATATATATTATTATTTCAATATTCATTTATCATCGGCAAAACTCATAGAATAAAAACTTGGACTAACAATTTGGACTATTTTCTTATACTTCTGGGTAGGCCGATTTTTTCGCTTATTAACTTATTCATTCGGACTATTTATTAAAATTGGATATTGTCATTTAAATTATTTATTAAGGAAGGCATATATATTAGTTAGGCAAGATATTAAGACATATATCTTACAAATAGGAGAATAATACTTCTTTGCTAAAATAAAATTGACCATGAAATAATATATTTATATGTTCTAAATTTGTGGATATAAAAATGTCTTTCATATTCTAGGCCTTAAGCATTAAGTACTTAATGGGCTGAGGCAACTTGGCAACGTACTGGGGCTTTTTGCCTTGTAGGGGGTTAAAATAAAATTCCTTGAATGGGGTTGAATGAAAAATATTTATATGGGAGGGATAAAATGATACTCACACGATACTATGAATAACGTTTTGCAAAAAATGTTACTGTCAGTAACGTCTTCTGCATGGTTGGAAAACATTACTAGTAGTAACATTTTTCTTTTGCTGCAATTTTTTTTTTGTATATAAACAGTACTGAACAATACCACCAAGTATTATTTTCCTCTGTCAACTAACTATTGCAATTTTTTTATTTTTTTTAAAT
Source organism: Saraca asoca (assembly GCA_026873985.1). NCBI lineage: Eukaryota > Viridiplantae > Streptophyta > Magnoliopsida > Fabales > Fabaceae > Saraca > Saraca asoca. The sequence continues at coordinate 8,989 of JANHAO010013478.1, forward strand.
GAACAATACCCAATGATACTATTACTCTTCATGAACAGTACCCATGGGTACTATTCATGAACAGTAATTATCATGGATACTATTCATGAATAGTAATGATGAACAGTATCCAAGCCCTTTATAAATGCCTCATTTCCTTTTTTGCATCTTTGTATCTATTTTCTTCTTCTTCATCTTCATATCCATTTCCTTCTTCTTGAATTTGAAGCAAAGTTTGATCTTTGTTCATTTTCTATTTTCACAAGATTTTGAGGTAAGTTTATATACTCTTATTTATCATTATGTATTTTATAAGAATCTGTTGAATTTATTTATTTGTAGTTAAGTTTCGTTTTGTATGATTATTGAAATATTGATATGAATAATAATTATTATATATTACTCTATATAGATTTTTTTTTTTGTATGAGAAATGAATTATCTATCCTAGTTGAATAATAAATAACATTTTACACTATATGTTATTATGTGATTCACTGATATTTATGAGAAAGTTAATTTTCTAAGGATGTTTATAGAATTATAAATTTAATAATTTATTAAAAAATAATTTTTTGAAAAGTGTAGATAATATAATCACAATTTTCTAATTAAATATGAGCTTATGCTAGATTTGCTACTGGAAATATTGTAGATAAAGGTTGATTGGTCGTTAGGCAGATAGTGAGCTCTTATGTAGGGATTTATTAGTTCAAGTTGAATTTTATATACAATTGTATATTAGGCCAAATTAAACAAAAGCAAAAAGATTATAGAACATGCAAATGGTGTATATGTTGGCTTGAAGCTATTAGAATGAATCTTGTCAGAAAATTAATACAATATAAAAGTTTCATTGTAGAATTTTATGTATATAATATGTGTCATAAATTTCTTTTATACGAGGGTTATGTTATTTATTTTGTTTTAAGTAGCGAGTAAGATTTTCTTCCATAAGTATTTGTTTCACTAGAATTAAATTTTTGACAGAGTAAAAAATAGAAATCTTAATTGTTAAACAATTAAATGGATTACTTGTTTTAGATATGATTAAAGTTGTTGCTTGGTTTGCATTACTTTGTATATATTTTTTGCATGAAAAATAAAATAATTTATCTTACATGTATGATAGTGGAAGTTTTTTTTTTTTTTGCTCACATTAGTAGTAATAACATAAAGGTCCCAATTTTTAATGATTTAAAACTGTAAATGTTGGTATCAACAATGTTTTCACTTTTTTTTGAAAACATTGTTATCCCTATTTTGCCATTTTTTTATCATTTTTTATGAAAATTTATTTTTTAACCATTATTTATTTATTTTTTTGTGGAATTTTTTTTCTATTTCAAAACTTTGGGGCAATAACGTTGTTCCCATTTTTCCTTTTTTTCAATTGTTTTTCATTTTTTTCTGTAAATTTTTTCAAATTTTTTTTTACAAATTGCACGTCACTATTAATGTAAACAATTTAATGGGAGTGAAATTAGGATTTAAAATATATAACAGGTAAAAAAATTATAGAATTAATTGATTGATTATTTGAGTTAAAACTTTTTTCACATTAAAATTTATTTTGTTAGTCGATGCTACTTATGAGGAAATTAATTTTATTAGGTATATTTAATTTTTTGAAAATTTAGTATTTAAATTTTTTATTCATTGGAGGATTTTATTTTTTATTGAAATTTTAGTCAATGTGTATTGAATTATGTCAGATTACGTAATTATTATATACTAACTTTACTATGATTGTATAAATTTTAAAATGTCCACACAATCAATTATAATTGTTTATAGTAATGGAAAAATGTACGATGGTCAACAAGGGTTAACCTTTGAATGTCAAAATCTAAGAGTTTTTCGGTTAGACAGAAATACAACATTAAATGAAATTAAGAGGAAATTGTGTCAAAGGTAAAAGTAAGAGTCAAGAGACATATCTCGTCAATTATATATAGGTTCCTTACATTATGTCACAATAATATGCATTATCAACACTTTAGATTACTTGATGATGATGACATGAGTATCATATTTTGCTACCATGATCAATTTCCTAACTTTGGTGCATTAGAATTATATGTTGAGTTTGAAATAGATGACACAAAAAATGAAAAGACTAGTATGGTGTATCAACTTGGAGATAATGGTCCTCAGGCAATAAATTTGCATTCTGAATACATGGAAATGTTCTCTCAACAAAATTACTGCCATACTATTCCCAATTTTGGTGGCCTGTTAAACCATGGTGTGGTGACCACTATAATGTAAGGTGACGACAAGCAATATTCAAACCCCCTAACATAGAATATTTGTACGAAAATGTTGACGTTGATGATGAATCATCATCAGATGGCCCCAAAGTTAAGGAGGAGGAGGAGGGAGTTGTTGAACCATTACCACCATACATACCACCATCATCACATATGTTGCATGTCAACTGAGAAGCCCTGGATAGGCCTAAACATCAACTGGCTAAAAATCTCGCTCGAACTGATGGACAGAAGTTTTATGTCGATTTAGAATTCAAGAGCAAAGAAGATGCCCTAGTATCCTTAAAATGATATACAATTAATACGCATCAAAATTACAGGACTCAAGAGTCAAAATCAACATTTGTAGATGTATATTGCAAAAATTATAGTACAAAATGTAACTGGTGGCTAAAGGCAAGTTTTAATTTAAAGAAAGATTGTTGGGTTATCAAAAGATACAATGTCCCCTTCACATGTGTCGCTACTAGCATGTCATAAGATCACAAGCAAATAGACTCTAATTTCATTGCCTCCTGCTATGTAAAGCAACTAAGAATTACACCAAACCTTCCTATGGTCAAAATAATACAGATGATGAAATCACAGTTCTCTTACCAAGTTTCATACAAGAAAGCTTGGCTAGGGAAACAGAGGGTTATTGGTCAAATATATAGTAATTGGGATGACTCGTACTGCCAATTGCCGAGGTGGTTAGCAGTAATGAAACAAGCCAACTCAGCGACCATTGTACATTTGCAAACTAGGGATTTATACTAAGGATAATATCATAACCCTAACAATGTAAAGTTTGAGAGACTATTCTGGGCATTTAAACCTTGCATTGATGCACTTCCCTACTATAAACCGATGTTACAAGTTGAAAGAACCTTCTTGTATGAAAAATTCAAGCACAACCTACTGATTGCAACTACATAAGATGGAAATCGTAAAGTATTACCAGTTGCATTTGCAATTGTTAAAGCTGAGAATCGATCTAGTTGGTTGTGATTCTTGGGTATGATTCAAATGCACGTCACTAATGCTGATGGACTATGCTTGATATCTAATCACCACAACAAGATTATTGCAGCCATCAAGGATGAGTCACTTGGATGGCAGTTGCCATATGGTTACTATCAGTTTTGTATTTGCCATGCAGCCAGTAACTTTAATAGGCACTTCAAGAATACATCCTTTAAGAGACACGTTACAAATATGGGTAACCATTTCCTACCACTATATATGCTTATATTAGTTCACATAAGTTATTTTAATTGTTGTAATCTTTGATGCAAGTATGAGGAGCAGCCAAGGAAGTATGAGCTCAGGCTCACCATGTTATGGTCTATGAATGCCAATGCATGCCAATGGGTAGAGGCATTTCTAAAAGAAAATTGGGCACAAGCATTTGATGACAGATGGCACTTTGGGCACATGACAAATAACCTAGCAAAAGCGGTCAATGGTGTCCTCAAATGCACACAAAATTTACCCATCACTGCACTAGTGTAAAGTACTTTCTACTTATTGATGGCCTATTTTGTGGCACGAGGTAAAGAAGTAGATGACAGAGTTTTGACTGGACATATTTACACAAATGACCTTATAGTTGCTTTATAGAAAAACATTGAAAAAGTAAGTGCTTTCTCAGTACGTACTTATGATAAGCTCATTGGAATTTTCCAAGTGGAGACCAAGTTCAATGCATGAACCAACAAAGGAGGTAACACACAAATTGTAAACCTCAACTAGAGGATATGCTGCTATGGAAAATTCCCACACCTACACTTTTCGTGTGCACATGCTATTGTGGCTTCTCACATTATTCGCATGGACTTCCATTAATACATACACACAATCTATCACATAGACTCTCTTGTTAGTGCATATCGAGGTGTGTGATAGCTAGTACCACATCAAGATTACTAGCCACAGGTTGCTGGCCCCACACTATTGTTGGATTATTCTAAACAAAGAGAGAAAGGCCGATCGAGGTCGACCTGTATTTGAAATGAGATGGATTTGGGAGAGCAATGTGATAGAGAAGGGGGAGAAAGCCATAGATGTAGTTTTTGTCATTCTATTGGGCATAACGTAAGCGTTGTCCTAATCATGTTTGCATGACCGAGGAGAGCTCCAAGCATTAGATATAAAGTGTAACACTTCCCTAAGTATAGTCATTGTAAACCCATTATAATAAACTATTGTAGTTATTTCATTAAATGTAACAATTCCTTATTTAAATAATGGCTGGTTATGTTGTAATTTACTCAACTGTATGTTTTTTAATTGTTGATTTCATTAAAATATAACAAAATATTTTCACGCATGTATTACAATATTCTAAGAACTATGATCAACCTCACAATTCGAGAAGATGCAAAGAGAAGATTAACCTCTCTCTTTGTATATCAAATTTCATAGTAGAATTAATGTTTCACAAATACAAAAAATTGTAATTCAAATAATAAAATTATTTTTAACAAAGCAGATCAAATTGTTTGTGATATTGATCAAAATTTTTCTTTAACATCAAAACTAAAGAAAGTATGATAGCAAAGCTAATACTGTTGACGTAGTTTAAGTTTAGACATAGATACATGTTATCCACTAGTTGTTATGCATGAAATTATATTACAATACATGCATAATCAATCATTGTAGTCATAATAGATCACAACATTAATGGGTGAAACAACACAACATTAGACAATAACATTTATAGACAAACATATTTATAGACAATAAAATTTACAAATGACCTAGCAGATAACAACATTCACCCTAGTTTGAATATGAGTTGTCTAGATGTTCTTGTTGCCAATGCCTAGGTGGACATTGTTGATGCCTTATGTGTCTGATCACACATCCACCCGTGTCGTAACAAACTCCTGCATCATGAGCTCAACAACTGGACTGCACTCGGGGTTAAACGTGGAGGTTCATCCAAAGGCTCTGTCATTGTCACATAAGTATAAGCTAAGGATGGAGTTGTTGGTTGGACAGCAAATTCAACATTATACGATGAAGGAAAGAAGCTTGACCGCCCAGAAAACATGTCTGCACCTCCTCTTGGTAGTGAAAACAAAGGTAGCTCTGGAAACCTATGGAAGAACTTTTTGCCAGACGTGGACAGTGGTGGATTAAGGGGTTGTGGTACGTATAACGGGCCTGCTTCACCATATGATGTTAGACCAAATTCATATTCCCTTCCATACGCATGTCCTAATGAAGAAGGAGCATGTGTTGTGTGTGCCTGTGCCTAAAAATTGTAGTGTGTGAAGGTCCAACATCATTTGTGTACTTCTTATCTCATCAACGTCTTCTACAAACATGTCTACCTCCAGCAATTGGGCCGACTTGCATTACTAGCCTTTAAATATCAGACAATGGAATTAGGATGTCAGATGATGGGTTTTGAATCTGTGATGCTCTTCTGCAATTTTCACTAAATTAATGTCGATCTGTCCATGATCTGCTCTCAAGATCGACTAGGGCTATATGCTGCAACCCCATTCCCAAGTCAACCTGTCATACAAGTAGAAGAAGGAAGTTACTAATTGGTATTTCTCATTTCAATCTATACAATTGGTTTAAATATAGTCAATCATACCACTGAATCCTCCATTGCACCACTTAGCACAATCCAACATCTTGTAACCCTTCTGTACTATCGCAAGTAGTCATTATTGTGGTGCAATGGTTTTGACAATGACACTCCTTATGGGATTCTTTGTAGCCAATTGTTCCAAAGTTGTATGCACTATTCATGCTTAACAATCCAGTCCTAAGATTTTTTACTTTGTAATGTATATTTGTGCAAAGTGTCATCGACATTTGAGTCATGGTGTATAGGTTGTTGAAAATCAAATTGATTTATCACCCTATGCACACTATGCCACTCAACAATTTGGAAACATATCAGAGGTACTTATGAATAATAGATCTCCTATCCTGCTGTATAGTAGTCTAGTAAGGTCACCCATATATCATCAATGTCAAGTTGCAAATAACTTGTCATCACAGTCAGTGCCACAAATAGAAATTAAAATTTAAGCAATAAATGACAATTTTAGAATAAGGTCAATAATTCATACCTTGTCTGGCTTTAATTGATCAAGTGCCACCCTAAACGCACTTAAAACGTGGCTTGGAGTTATCATTATATCCTAAGTGTTGCACCATGTAAAAGCTAAAGGCATTAACTCTTGTTAGTAGAGCCAACCAACCTTTCCTAATTGGTGCAATGCTTGGGAATCTATCCTAAGCCCAGATTTGGACTAGCAGTATGCATCCAAAAATGTCATTTCACACTATCTTGGATGCCTTGCACAACTCTTTATAAGTCCATGATAAGATTGTAGACCCCCAACTATATCTCCCTACATCTTGTAAATCGCCTAACAAAGACAAAAACATCAAATGCATATAGTGGGTCGATGTGTCATTACATAATATTGCACCTAATAATCTCAATATGTAGGCGCGTGTGTATTGCTGCACAATCTCCTCATTGGCATTATTTGGTGATGTGCTGCAAACTTATTGCACATTTTAAAATTACCGCAAGCGCACGGTGTAGTTGTAACAAAGAACCGGTGAGTACGGGTCG
>JANHAO010013479.1:0-15829 GCA_026873985.1 Saraca asoca
ATTTCAAAGTTATTTTTCAACATCAAAATAAACATCGGGCTAAGAGATTAACATTTTAAAATTAACAATCTCTCTAAGGCTAACATTTATGAAAGCAAGGATTTCACCGTATGTGGTAAGGAAATGTCATCATTTTTTAAACTTATGCTACCTGGAATGTTTGATCATATGTTTGGATTATTGATATCATAATATGAATAAAATGTCTCCTATTTGTGGAGAGACTTAGTAGCATAATTGTTTCAAATGATTTATTGATTTGAGATCCTAGATCCACTGAAAATTCATTGGAAACTCTCAAGTGCACTTGTGAATAGAATATGTGATGGAGCAGATAAAGGGAGAGATACGTGAATATATGAATATATGAGTATTTGACAGAGGTGTCGAATGGATTATGTTTATGATGTTATGATTACCTCTAGGAATTGTCCTTTGGGATTCCAGTTGAGTATTTTGTTATTTGAGTATTGATAAATTTTAGAAAGCTAAATTGAATTTCTCCTATGTTTACACCATGATGAATACTTTTTATAGTATCACACTTTGTTGCTTATTTTATTTTGTTGAATACCACATTTTAATGACTTAACTTTTTTGATGGATGAAAGCCCCCAAACCTATTTTGAGATTATGATTTTTGAACGGGTAAGCTTATTTTCATGATTATATACACATTTTCTTCTTTGGATAATATGAATTGTAAACAAAGTTTTGGCTTTATATGGGTTTATTAGCTCACTGAGTTTCTATGAAACTCACCCTATTTTTCTATATATATATATATATTTTAGATCCTGAGGATACTCCTATTGTCCCTCCTCATAACACAGGTTCATGGTCTGCTTATTGATTGAGTAGATCTCCTTCTGTGGAGTTTAAAGCTATATTAATGGTGAAGATCGTGGCAGTTGGTAGAATTGTTGTGTACATGTATTTTGTTTGATGATGCCCAGTAGGATGTAGATTTGTGTAATCTGGGCCATTATGTTTTTTTTTTTAATATTTTTGTATAGGTTGTGTATAGGGCTTGTAACCCTTGTCTGTTGTATAGGCCTTAAGCCCAGGTGTCCAGAAAATAAAGGAAACTCTGCCAATTTTTGTTAAAATTTGGTATGTGAATAGTTGGTTATGCATTAATGTAATTATAAGTCTTTGGTATGTTATGCTAATTGATAAAGAGTGGCATTGTTAAGCTTGTAGAAGGTTTTCTAATGGTGACCTCCTATACTGGTCATGTTCCATGGATCGGGGCATGACACCAAGACATAGTTGAACCATCATATTCAAATAAATAATCAATTTGAATTTGAGCCTTGTATTAGTTAGATAAAAATCTTGCATTTGCATAATCAATTAATTCTGATATAAACTCATATGAATAAAATAGTCTCATATTACTTGTTCCTTGCAATCGACATATATGGTTAGTTCCCTTTCAATGCCTTCTGGTTGGAGAAGAATTATATCATGCTAATGGATTTACCAAATTAAAAGTGTTAATTATATCCTCACAAAGTTTCCCTACTTAAATTCTAAATATAAGTTGCAAACTAAATTTTGGTTTTCCAAAGGATTATCTACTCACTAAGTTTCTATCAAACTCACCTTATTTTTCAGAGCCTAAAGCCACCCTCACCATTCACCCTCATCCATCTAGTTTAGAGCTTGCTCTTTAATTGAGTAGATTCCTTTTTGCGGACCTTAAAGATATATTGATGGTGTGATTTTTGGTAGTTGATATAGTTGAAATGTGCATATGTCTTGTCTAGTTGTTACCGAATACATTGTATATACTGTGTTGTCTGGGCTTTTGTAGTCTTGGTTTTTGTTTTACATGTTGTGTGTAAGGTGTATAGCCTTCATCTGATGTACTAGCCTAGTGCCTTGGGGTCCAAAAAATAAAGGAAACTCTACCAGATTCCATTAGAAATCTAATGAATTATTTGGTAAATGCATCAATCTAGAATTATTTCATGTTAGAGTTATGTCACATATAGAAAGTTACTGCATTATTAGGCTTGTATGGGATTTTCCATCGGTGGCCCTCTACGCCAATCACGTACCGTGAATACCGTGAATCAAGGCATGACATTTCATCATCCATGGTTTCATAAGGCATGAGTTATTGTTGATTCCTATTAAAATTATTTTTACGTTTTTCAAAATCATTATGGCAAAAAATTGTCTACAAGAGTTCTTTATAATAAAAAAATTAAGCAATTTTTTATTTAGTCAATTGAAAAGAAGCAAATATGCTTTTGTTTGGAAAATTAAATGAAAAGGAGAATAATTGAAGCGGGATGAAAATTACTTAATTAAAAAATACACGTATGTATTATGCTTACATTCAATATTTATTTTTCTCCTTCCAAAAGCTAATTTTAAAGTAATTAATTGTCCATATAGAAAGCTTCACTATTCCTATTTTTAAAGTTTCTATCCTACTTCCCATCAGCTATGGTAAGAAATTAATTAGCTTGGCAAGTTCGACTTCAAGTGTGGACTTAAACTCATGCAGCCTTTTGCTTTTAGGTAAGCACAACTCACATGAAACCAACTTATAACCAGCCATGCAAGTCTTTCTATTTCACCTTTTTGGTAAATTACATAGATCTCCTTTTGATTTGATTGGTTCTATTTGGTTTTATTGCTCCTCTATTGTTTTTTTATTGATCTTTTTTGATAATTTATTATTTTAAAAAAATTAAAAATGCATTAATTTTTTCTAATTTTGTCCATATTATCTTTTTTAAATGTTTAACCATTGCACGAAATAATAAAATTTTAACAAATGATAACATAATAAAATGTAACTATTTCTTTCTAATAATTAAAACCATTTCATAACTTTCTTTATTTTTATGCATTTATTCATATTCTGAATAAAAAGCAATGAAAGGAGTATGATGTGGTTTAATATATTTTATTTTATTCTTTGACATGCTTCATTTGTAAATAACCATTGTGTGCTTTTAACTCTTTCCGTAAATAACAATGCATTATTAAAAAAAAATAAAATTGATACAATTTTACCATTTTTCCAATACAAAGTTGATAATTATATTATGTGATGTGGTGCATGAGTAACTATTAAATCTATAATTATTATGTTAACATCATTTGTTGATTAATTCATCAATCGAGCTAAGGCTAAGTTACAGATTTCTAGTAACTTCAAATGAGATAAACTGCAACTTTTTATTGGGTAATTTTACCAAGATAGTCAACCACTATTAGTTTTTAATGAGAGCAATTTTATTTATTTTTGGTCAAACAAAGAGTTATGTTGAACAACAAATAAAAAGGGGAAGAACTAAAGAAATAATTCAATGTTCTATTTTTTGATTCCCTCTTTCTTCCAATGAATTAATATATCATGTAGTTTTATAGTGAAGGGTGATGAGTACATAGATAATAGCATTTATACTTATTTGTTTAACATCGCAGGTTTGATATGTACATTGTAATCAAGCTATTTAGTTTGGAGCAACTTTCACCAAAGGTAAGAATGAATTTTTTTCCATATGTAATTTCATTTTTCTTTGCTCAATAGAATATTGCATGTATGTGTGTGATGTCTACTTGTTATGATTAGTTGCTTGCATGAGCCAAATTTTTTATGCATGATATTATGTGATTCTTATGTGTATGTGTGGGAGAGATAGACAAAGAAAGTGTTGATCTTTTCTTTCACCAATTTTGGAAGTATGGAATTAAAGCCTAAAATTACATTTTTTTATATTTGTCAAGACTTCTTTATCTAAAACTAGTTATGTCAAACCATATATAGAAGGCATAGATAGAACCAAGCATGAATGGATGTACACCAGACGATTACCGGGAGACAAATATTTGAGTGATGCCTTCATAATTGGTGTGAATGAATTTATAGAATTTTCACAATCACGTCTGGGCTTTGTGTTTGTTAAGAAGATTAGCTGTATCTATTGGGAAGATTAGGTGCCCTTACCTTAGGTGTTAAAATAGAATGTTTCAACATATAGAAGACATGAAAGAGCACCTATATAAGCATGGTTTTGTTGCCGACTATTACTAATGAACCTCACATGGGGAGCTCTTCATTGACAATGTGGTCTCTTCTAGAAGTTGTATGGGTTTAGGTAATGAAAGTAGTGCACCTTGTAATCCTTATAATGATATGGTGATTGAAGTAGTTAGGCCAAATTTCATCCCTATTTTTTATGATGAAGATCCTCCAAATAGAGATGATGATGATGATCCTCCAAATATTGATGATGACAATCCTCCAAATATAGATGCTGAAGAGCTTCATGACTTGGTAAGAGCTGTAGAAGAGCCATTGTATGAGGGTTGTGAAACACACACTCCATTGTCAGCAGTGTCAAGATTGTTAAATATCAAGTTACAATACAACTTGAATGTAAATTATTTTAACCATCTTTTGTATACAATCAAAGAGTTTTTACTTGAGGACACTAAGTTACCTAAAGATTTCTACAAGATTAGGCAAATGGTCTAAAAACTTGACTTAGGGTATGAGAAGATTGATGTGTGCCAATGGTTGGATGATATATTATAAAAAGAAAAAGGATAGAAATGAGTGTTCAATTTGTCATCATCCCTAGTATAAACCTAAAAGGAAAGGTGATAAGAATAAAAAAGGCATACCATACAAAACATTGTGTTGTCTCCCTTTGACCCCAAGGTTGTAAAGACTATACATGTCCTTAAAAACTACAAAACACATGACATGGCATAATGAAACTCATCGAGAACCTGGGATAATGTGTCACCCAAGTGACAGAGCAACATGGAAAACATTTGATGAGTGTTATCCGTCTTTTGCTATTGGCCCTCAGAGTGTTAGGCTTTTCTCTCATAAGATGGTTTTACTCCCTATGGATAATCTATGCATCCATATTCTTTTTGGTTTGCAATTGTCACACCATACAATATGCCACCTAGGTTATGCATGAAAAACCCATATCTATTTTTAACTCTTATAATTCCTAGTTCAAAAAATCCTAGACGAAATATTGACTTGTACCTACAACCTCTAATTGTTGAGTTGAAGGAGTTGTGGGAAGTGGGAGTTAGAACATATAATGCCTATAGAAAATAGAACTTTCAAATGTGGGAAGCTCTAACATGGACAATTAATGACTTTTCAGCTTATGGCATGTCACCTAGAGTACATATGGTACTTTGCCATGCACCATATGCATGGAGTGTAGCAAATCCTTTTACTTGAAGGAAGATAGAAAAACTACACTTTTTGGTTGTCACCATCATGGTTTAAAGAGGAATCATCCTTTTTGAAAGGATAAGAAATCTTTCCAAAAAGCTAAGGCTGAAAATTCTTTCCTTCCACCAAGGTTAAGTGGAATAGATATTTGGGAAAGAATTTTTAATTTGTGAAAAGTTAATGTGAACAAAATGGATAAGTTATCAAGGTTTGGAGAAGAACACAATTGGACAAAAAAAAGTACATTCTGGAATTTGTCTTATTGGGATACCAACCCATTAGGCATAACCTTGACGTGATGTGTTATGGATGAAAATTGATCTTGCCCAAACAAATCGAAAGTTCAGGAGAACTTAAGTCTGAACGACATTGAGCTCGCTAAGGACAAGTGCACAAAGTCCCAGCTCATGAGTTTGATAAATTGTCCCAGCTTGCCAAGTCTCGGCTCGCATAAAGAACAAGCTCACTTTCTGACCTCAGGCTCATCCTCGTTGCTTGAAGAACAGTAGCAACCTCCTACCAGGAATCTCAGCTCATGAAAGCTAAGCATTTCCCAAAAGGCTTTACAAAAAGAAGTCTTAGATAGGCTTGTGTCAAGTCTGTATTCCAGCGACCAAAGGGGCCCACCCCACAAAAAGCAGCCCGAAGCAGTTATATTGCAGGAGTTCTTCTATCTTTTACATTTATTTCTTGATGTAACAGAACTGTAATTTGTAATCATTATGTATTATGGATGAAAATCGATCTTGTCCCCGAACAAACCAAAAGCTCATGACGACATAAGTCTGAACGACGTTGAGCTCGCTAAGGACAAGTGCATAAAGTCCTCGCTCATGAGTTCGATAAATTATCCTAGCTCGCTAAGTACCGACTCACACAAAGAACAAGCTCACTTTCTGACCTCGAGCTCATCCTCACTGCTCAAAGAACAACAGTGACCTCCTACCAGGGATCTCAGCCTATGAAAGCCAAGCATTTCCCAAATGGCTTTATGAAAAGAAGTTTCAGATAGGCTTGTGTCAAGTCAACATTCTAGCCAACCGAAGCGGCCCACCACATAGAAAGCAGCCTGAAGTAGCCGTATTACAGGAGTTCTTCTATCTTTTACATTTATTTCTTGATGTAACAGAATTATAACTTGTAATCATTATGTGTAACCCTTCTTCCTTTATAAATAGGGATTCTCTATCAGAAAGAAAAAAAAAAGGGAAGTAGCCATAACTAAAACTTTGTAAAACTCTATTTAAATCAATAAAAGCTCTGTTGTGAATGTAGGGTCCAGTGCCACCCAAATTTAGCCGAACCACATTAAAAATATTGCATTCGGCTATGCTTCACATTTCATAAACTAGAGAGCAGTTTGGGGGTTCAAGAACCACACACCTGTTGGCTGGAGTTTGGGCTAGAACTAAATTTCACCGTCAACATTTTTAGGGCTAGAAGGAAGGCCTTATCTATTTTCTATATCTATCTTCTAGGCTACTCACCTTTGCTGTAGCAATGGTAAGAGGAAGAATCACTCGAAGTTCAACCACTCCAGCAGTTCAACTAGCAAACATTCCTATTGTGGGGGCTCATCATCATTCTGCCACTGCCTCTAGAACCGGAGAGGCGCAAATGCTCGACCAACCCCAATCGACACTCAAAAACATGGTGAGAGAGTTAGCTGAAACTACTAAAGCGCTGGCACAAGTGATAAAAGCAAGAAGAGATCATGACATAGCACTAGCAGTTGCATACAGAAACTCAGAAAGAGCTTTGTGAGGATCACCATGACCAGTAATCTGGGGGCCCACAGCAAGCTGAGAGTTCTAGCCCCCAGCCTAAATTTCAAGATCTAATGATGAAGCGAATCCTCCAAAGGCTGAAATAGCTAAAGGAACACCCTCAGTCTCGAGATAACTAACTTCGCCATGAGGAAAGCTCACCATTTTCTATGGAAATCGAAATGTAACCTCTTCCACAGAAACTCAAAGTCCTAACGATCTTACTATATGATGGAAACAGTGACCCAAGCAACCATTTGGATGCTTTCAACATCCAAATAGATCTTCAAACAATTGACCCCTTGGTCAAATGTCATGTCTTCCTAGCCATATTGGGAAGTATCCCCCAAGCATGGTTTAGAAGCCTTCCAGCTCATAGTGTCAGTAGCTGGGAAGAATGTCAAAAGAAATTTATTGACCAGTATCGGGCATTGAAGAAGTAGCTCACCCCCTATCACCTTGCCATTATCTTTCAGTGAAGAAATGAATCACTGAAGGATTACATAGCCAGATTTAGGCAAGAAGCCAACTCAGTAGAAAACCCTTCCAAGGAGAATATCTTAATAGTGATCTTCATCGCACTTCGCAAGGATGGAAAGCTATATAAGAATTTGTACAAGTCCTTGGTATAAGACCTCACTAAATTTTATAAGCGAGCTGCTAAACAAATAAGATGGGAAGAAACCTTCGATGCTGAAGACCCTAAGCATCAAGGCAAAATAGCTGGGGGTCCCCCGAGCAAGAACAAAAGGGAAGAAAATCTTGATAGCTATCTTAGCAATTAGCACGCAAAGAGGAGAAAAGTCGAGCAACCTCAGCTTCAAGGTCGCTATGAAAGGTACACCATCCTTTTCAACATGTAGGATAAGATTTTTGCCATAGAGAAGGGCAAAGAGGACTTCGAGAGGCCCAAACCTATGAGAGTTCCTGTTAGATCAAGAGATTCAAGCAGATTCTATGCTTACCACAATAAGGTCAGACATACCACCTCAGAATGCTAGGCATAAAGAGATGCCATAAAAGACCTCATCAAAAGGGGTCGATTACAGGATTATGTAGTAGGCCCATTAGAGCAGTGAGCTCAACAAACCCAGCGAATTGTTGGTTGAGAACCAAAGCCTTCCATCAGAACTATATTCTAATCCTGTAATACTTTCTTGAGATCAATTGTGATCTTGAAATCCTTGAAGGAATTGTCTGGCGAAAAGCTATATGAAAGGAACCACTCTACGTTGAATCAATATTATTCACAGTCAATTGGCCAAAATTCAGAAATGTTATCAAATTAGCAACGAGCTTCCGCCATCATATGGATACATCTAGGTTGAGACGGTGCGAAACCTACCCCATTGATATACCCAAAGCGAGCTATGTCCCACGAATTGGGAAGCAAAGAAGAATAATCCCCTGGCCTGAGCAACAAGATTGTTGTAGGATGGAGCAACAAGATTGCTATCTCGCTGAGTAACAAGATTGATATAGGACTGAGTAACGAGATTGTTGGTAAGGGAAAATTCTATAAATGACCATTAAGCAATGAGATTGCTATCTCACTGAGCAACAAGATTACTGTGAGGCTAAGCAAAAGATTGCTATCTTACTGAGCAACAAGATTATTGTCTCACTAGGCAACAAGATTGCTGTGAGATTGACCAATGAGCTTACTGTGGAATGGATGCGTGATCTCATCTAGTGACAAGCTATCATCTCACTATCAAAGTGCACCTGAGGGTGAGATAACACAAAGCCTACCTCGGCAATGCACTCAAAATCTAACTAAAGCCAAGAGCTCGCTAAGGTGTGGAAACACTACCGAACGAGTGGAGTTCAACATAAAAATTCGACAATGAGCTACGAGCTTGCCGTAGTGTGAGGATGCTAAAACACATTTCTTGTTGCTCTCATGCAACTAAATATCCATAGCTAACATATGGTCAAAAGATCACAACTTGCATGCGACCTCTTGCCAGATGCAGCCTATGTGCATCCCGACTATTGCTCATTACAAACCAGGGCAATCAAATGGCAAAATCAACTAAGAATCGAAGACATGGCCCAGCGATCAGAAAGATATTTTATTAATCTATAGAAATATACATATAGTGGCACGTGAAGCATTTAATACAACATTCAAGAGCTGTACACAAAAGCTCATTCATTAAAAAGGCCTCATTCAACGAGGTAAAATTACATTAGAAGAAGAAGAAATACAGAAATAGAAAGCCTAAAGCTACTGTCGAAAGCAACAAGCTGGCTACCAGGAGATGAACTCCCACCAGCAAGAAGACTAACAACTCCATTGCAATGGTCTTTCCACCCCCAATCAACGGTTCCTCCTAGCCTAGACCCCAAGTAATTCAAAAAGGCACCAAAAGCCCAGCCGGTGGAGCTGGATTCTATGGAAAGACTAGGGGAAAAAATCCAAGATCTACACAAAACTCCCCAGGAGCCCACAAGATGAATCCTATAGGGAAGTTATGTGCAACAAGCCATCCTGGCCTCCAAACATTCCGCAACAGAACATCCACGCTCACCAGAGGCCAAGTTATCAAAAATACAGGGGGCTCAGCTGACTCTTCCATTAAACTTTCTTGTAGAGAATGAAGGAAGACCTCCCAAGATATAAAAAGACCAGCTTGGTCCATCAAAAAGTCCAGAAGATATCTGGATGATCTGAATCGAATGGCCAAAACAACTAAAACTGCCACACCAATGACTAAAAATTACAAACAGAAAAAGACATGGTCTAAAGCAGAATGAAATGATAGAAAAGAAATTTGAAATAACAATTCAGTCAGGCAAAGACTTTGATTGAAGAGTACAAACAAAGCCTCAAAAAAATTGTAACGCCCAATCTGCAAAGCAAACTAAGAGTTAGGAAGCTTATGTTATGGATGAAAATCGATCTTGCCCAAACAAATCGAAAGCACATGAGAACTTAAATGTGAACAACGTTGAGCTCTCTAAGGACAAGTGCACAAAGTCCTAACTCACGAGTTTGATAAATTGTCCCAGCTTGCCAAGTCCTAGCTTGCATAAAGAATAAGCTCACCTCCTAACCTCAGGCTTAACCTAGCTGCTTGAAGAACAACAACAACCTCCTACCAGGGATCTCAGCTCATGAAGGCCAAGCATTTCCCAAATGGCTCTATGAAAAGAAGTCTCAGATAGGCTTGCATCAAGTCTACATTCCAGCCAGCCTAAGGGGCCCACCCCATAGAAAGCAACCTGAAGCAGCCGTATTACAGGAGTTCTTCTATCTTTTACATTTATTTCTTGATGTAACAAAACTGTAACTTATAATCATTATGTGTAACCCTTCTTCCTCTATAAATAGGGATTCTCTATTAGAAAGAAACAAAAAAGGAAGTAGCCATAGCCAAAACTTTGTAAAACTTTGTTTAAATCAATAAAAGCTTCGCTGTGGACGTAGGGTCTGGTATCGCCTGAATTTAGCCGAACCATGTTAAAAATATTGCATTCTTCTATTCGTCTTCCTCTTCATCATCTTCATATCCTCCTCACTTCACATTTCATAAACCAGAAAGTAGTTTAGGGGTTCAAGAACCATACACCTATTGGCTAGAGTTTGGGCCAAAACCAAATTCCACCGTCAACATGATGCACATTTAAAAAAAATGTATTTAATATTCTATTCAATATAGTGATGGATGTGAAAGGCAAAAAAAAAGACAATTTGAAAGCTAGGAAAGACATGGCAATGTATTGCGGTTGTCCTAATTTGGAATTAAAGGTATTAGAAGGTGTGAAGATCTTGAAACACAAAGCTCCATTTACTTTAACAAAGGAGCAAAGGAAACTACTATGTGAATGGGTTAGAGATTTGTGCCTTGCTGATGGTTATTGCTCAAATTTATCCAAATGTGTGGATTTACAAAAGTGCAAGCTTTCAAGAATGAAGAACCATGATTGCCACATGTTTATGGAATGGCTTCTACCAATAGCATTCATAGACTTCTTACCTGAGCCAATTTGGAATCCATTAACTAAAGTGAGCCTATTCTTTAAAGATTTATGCTCTTTTCTTTTGAAGGTGGATGATTAGTTGGTTTTGGGTTTTTTGGTTCAATGGAACATTTGTGGATGCATTTGCCATAAGAAGCAAAAGTTAGTGGGCCAATTCAATACAAATGGAAGTATCCATTTGAAAGGTAAAGACTCATACTTTTCTTTACATACTTGACAATTATATGTGTTAAATAAAATATTAACTTAGTGTTTCCAAGTTTTTACTTCATTTAAAGAAGAAAGTTAAAAAGAAAGCTCAAGTTAAGGGTTCTATTTGTGAAACATACATTATTAAGGAGATCTCCACATTTTTTTTCTTTCTACTTTGAAGCACACATCTAAACCAAAATAAGTCAAGTTGAATAAAATGATGATGGTGGTGAGGTTAATGTGCCTAATGGATTTCTTTCTATTTTCACCCATCCAAGACTAGGGGTTAGAAAGGAAAGAATACGCTATTTGATAGATGTAGAGCCTAAGGCTGCCACAATATATGTTTTATTGAATTGTAATGAGGTTCAACCATTAGTAGGGTAAGTTTTCACTTAAAGCTACCATCATAATGCTTGTCACTATTATTTCTTAGAAGATAAAAATTTATAGCAATGAGCATATTGTAGGTTATTTGAAAATCAATTGCATGAGGAAAATTGAATTATGTCATAAGCAATAGAGTTGAAGATTACTAATGATTTTTCTCGTTGGTTGCAAAACTATGTAAGAATTCATTAGTTGATGTATTAAATGCTAATCTGATGAATGCAGATTTAATTATCTCATAAATTGGTGATCTTTTAATTAGGTACTTAATCCAGCCAACAGTGTTGTAGATAGTCATTTGAAAGATCTTATGCTTGGTCCATGTCAAGAGGTTCACACATGGCCTTAATACTATGTCAATAGCTATAGATTCCACACTTTAACCTATGAGTCAAGTAAGGCTACAATGAATAATGGAGTGTGTATAAAAGGGACTAACAACAATGACCATGAGAGTAATTACTAAGGTATGTTAGAACAGGTTATAGAGTTAGAGTACCATAATTGGTGTCCTTAATGCACTAGGATTGTATTGTTCAAGTGCAGTTGGTTTGATCCCAATTGGGTCATGGATGGAAAGTTCATAATCAATATGGTCTAGTTGAGGTTCATAGCAAAAGAAGATTTTTTAACTATGGCCTTTCAATTTGATACAACAATATCAACAAGTATACTATGCAGAATAGCCAAGCAAAAAACTTACAGCTCAAAAGAATGAAAGATCTAAAAAGTTAACTATGTGTAAGATACAAGCTAGAAGCATCGTTGATTCCCAAGATGTAGCTTCAAGAGAATGATGTGCCATATGATCACAATATAAACTTAGATGATACGCTAGAAGGATTATAATTTGAAAGAAATGAATTTGAAGAAATATATCATAGTTATGAGGTGGAAAGTTATGAAGATGTGGATAGGGAATATGATCATGAAGTTGACTATGAATCAGAGTTTGAATCCTTATCCAAAGATAATTTGATTGAAAATGACGAAATGAGTAATTTTGATGATTCCACGGAAGATGACAATAATAATAAGGAGGATGATGATGAAGAGAAACCAAAATTTTCATCTTGAATTGTTGAGTGTGCTTCATTGTTTCTTTATGAATTAGTGAAATATATTGTATATGTTATTTTTATTTTTTTGTTAGTCTTGCAATGGAAGATGGATTTTTTTTCTTCAAAATGATTTGAATATCTAATATACATATATATAGTGTTTTAATGCCTTGTAGGAATCATGCCTGGAGGAAGAGGAAGAGGAAAAGGTGGCACTAGAAGAGGAACAAGCTTTCTAATTGGAGATAATAGTGGTGTCCACATAAGAAAGCAAAGTACAGGGACTGTATCACCCTCTAAGCTTGAAAAAGGAAAAGGCTCCCTAATTAGAGATAACCAACAACCTCCTGATCAACCACCTCTTAAAGATGAGCCAAGTGAAGCCCTTCAACCACAAGCTAATTTGCTCACCTTGTATCCAAATGGAAAAACATAATTTCTCAACCTTTTTTCTTTTTCACATTTTGTTAGTAATTTACTTATTTGACATTTCTTTTAATTAGATTTTCTTCGATTTGTGCTATTTGAAAACCTATAAAGATAATGCAAGCATCATATCAAGGACTATGGATTAAGTGGGCTCAAGTGTCTAACGATTATAAAAGCAATGGTTTGTAGCATTTAAGGTTATTTTTAAAAATTTCAAACTTCACTTGATTTGCAAAACTTGAATTATGTTAGCATAATGGTAAAAATGTTAACCTAAATGCTATAGAGAGCGTATAAGTGGGACACTTGCTATGATGATGCCATCAAAAGAATTTGGGAGTTGAAATTAAGCCAACATTTAACAGATCTTCTGTACAAGGCAAGGATGGCACATAAAAAAATAGGGAAACATCCCAATTAGATAGGTGAGACTCACTGGAAGGCAATGCTAGAAAAATGGGAAACTAATGTTGCTTTCAAAAAATTGCAAAAACAAAATAGCAAAAACATAAATTTTAATTGTGGCAAACTTGGCCCATCATTGCACACAGGAAGATCAATCACAATTTCTAAACATAAGCAGAAGTATGTAAGTAAAATGCCACCTTTTTGTTGTATTTTTTTTAATGTCGTATCTTCTCAATTCAATTGTGTTCTAACAAAATTAATCACATGTATATGTTGTGGAAGCAGTTGATTGGGATTGGCTTAGATTCATTAGAGGTGTATCTGCAAACACACACAAAAGGTGGCAAGTTTACATGCAAGAAATCAAAAAAAGTGTGCATAAGTTCTATCTTTTTGCCTTTTCCGTTTCCTGTTAGCCCCTGTTTTAATTAATGTAGTGCTTGTATGTTAGATCAAGTTTCCTTCTTATTAAATTTGTTGGCCCTAGTGAAAATCTTATAAAAAATAAGGTCTAATTCTTATCAATAGGACTTATTAGATGGAGTACAACATGTTTTTTTTTTTCAAATCTAATTAGGCAAATCCTACACCAAAGCTAGCACAGGCCGCCAAGTTTGAACAATGGATATACAGCAAGCTGTTGCCTTAACACCTACAATTATTTGGTATAAGGATTTTTCTAAGCTGCAAAACTTTTATCTCATTTTTTTCAAAATAAGTGAATTTTCTTATATAAAAACTGCTATACAAAAAGAATTTAGTAATATAAATGTTTGTAGGGAATTAGTTCCCTGTTCTTTAGTGCAATTCTATGTTCAAAAGGGGTTTGTTTTTCTTTCTTCATCTTTATCTTTTTCTTTGTCAACTCAGTTATGGATATAAGAAGATGGAAAGAATAAAAATAGAGCACATATCATAATAAATAAAAAAAAAAGAAAAGAAATTATGATAACTACTATAAAATCTTCCTCAGTTCCCTTTTATTACATTAAAAGCAAGTCAACAAATTAAGATCTTTAAGTTCAAAAGACATATTAAGGAGCTATAGAACCAATTTAAACATGATGGACAGCCAAAAATATTATAAAGTGACAGTATCTTGGAAATCTAACTATTAAGAATAGAGCAAAATGTAAAGAACATTCTCTCCAAAGTACCAATAAATTCCTAAGCCATAGTAGAGTTAAACTATTTGGCAAAGTTCAACCTTCCAGAGAATCCAAACTCATGCCATTTATTTGTGCTTTTTTTCTTTTTTTTTTTAATGTCTAAGATACTCAGTAGTGTTATGTTTACCCCCCACTGACGTTTGGATCTAGATCCAAAACTGAGTCTGTACAAAACAGGCTCTCAATCACCAAAAGCATATATTTGTGTGCCTTGTGAACAATGGCAGAACTTTTAAACAGACTGTTGACCACAGTCCTCCAAAAGTTTCCAAAATCTTATATAATATCATGTAATTAAATTTGGTCAAAATCTACCATTACTCCTGAACTCTCGCAAGTAGTTTTATATACGACAACTATAAAGATGACATTAGCGATTGTTGTTAGGAGCATACGTGTGGGTGACTGAGAAGCTAAATAATGAGTGAGAAAGTAAGCAGAAAAAATAATAATTTGAAGGTAGTTTCAAGGAACTCAACCACCATTAACTGAATGTAGGCATATATCAACAGTGGCAGAGGTTTTTAAAATATTATATTAGTACTGGGGGCCTAACTGTGGGTGAGAAGCTACAAAATGAATGAGAAATGAGAATAACTGTCTAACATCTGTAGATCATCCCTTGGAGGCTGCTGCAGATTGGATGCTCTATTTATGTTTTGAAGCTCTCTTACAGATGTTGGCCTTAACGCCACCAAAATAAGTGAAGAGAATCCATAACAAAAAATGTAAAGTGTATCTATGCTAAATAGAGAGCGGTTCACATGGAACATCTGTGTCTGAACCTAAAGGGTCCTTATAAGAAGGGAAATATAAACTCTCCACCGTTTCATTATTTTTTTTAAAAACAAAACCCCACTCAATAAAATCAAGCAAGTTTGTTGACAATGTGTGGAAAAAAAAAGTAAGAATCGTTGGTTAGTACATAAATTTCTTTTTTTAACTTGTTTTGTGAGACTCTTTTTTAACTATTTTGATTCTTAATTTTTTTTTAATACTACTTTCCTAGCTTTGTTTGGGCCATGCCAATCGAACTAAAATTTCCTTTTCAATGCACTAAAGTGACTAAATAACAAACAAAACTAGAAAATTAGGGCCTGTTTGGAAACTTATTCTATTTTTCTGTTTTTAAAAACTGTTTTTGAAAACAGCTCAGAGTTGTTTTCAAAAACAGTTTTTAAAACAGGATTTCAGAAC
>JANHAO010013480.1:0-15835 GCA_026873985.1 Saraca asoca
CTTAATTTAGGCTTATTAAATAATGACCATACATTTTAATGTTTACATGTGTGGCCCCATATATGTTGAATTTTATTCTAACAGTCCTTACTCTCATTTGATAAATGCCCTCTCTAGTTTCTTCATTACACATAAAGACATATTTTAGACATATAAGATAAAGAGCAGTCATTCTCTCAGAATCTTTTATAACAATCACTTATTCAAGAAAAGATGGATCCTTCTTTAGTATCAGGTACATAATTGAATCCCAATTCTTTGTATATGTATATGAATATACTATATTACGAATTTTATATCGGATAATTTTATTTCAAAATATTGATATTTTCACATTTAATTTATTTTTTAAAAATTAATTATAAATATTTGTAATTTTTACGATAATAAAAATGATAATTTTTTTAATAATATTCATTATATTTAAATTTGAATCTAAAATATATAAAAAATAAAATCTTAAAATAACATTAAATACTGTTATATTAAAAATACTAACTTATAAATAATATAAAGAGGACATAAACATAGACTAATTTTTAATAAAATATATATAGAACATGAATTAAGCCGCAAGTACCTAGTCAACCCCTTTTATTGTTTATAATTTTATCGTGTTTATTATTGTTTGCGAGGATTTTGAAGTGAATCTTAATCTGTAACTTTGAACATATGAATTCATTTTTATATATACCTAAATCAATTTATTCCAATTCTATCAAATGAGAGAAAAAATAAATAAATAAAATGAGTACATATATTATCTCAGAAATTAGTTTTAGTATTTTTATTCAACGAAAAGTTTCCAAAAATATATAAGTTCCTCCGTCACAAATTAATTAAAGTCTAAAATGTCTTTCTTGCACATTAACAAATTTTTATAAATTTATTTTTGAAAAATTTTGGACTTATACAAAACCAGAGGCCGAAGTTATAGCTTAGAAATTTTTAAATAGAAGGAAAAAATAATTAATGAACGAATTAAAATTTAAAAATTAAAATGCTTGTAATTCGTAAGCAAGTTGTTCTCCCATATTTAAAACCATGGGAGATCCTTTATCACGCAAACTGACACTCCCTCCAAACTCTGCCGCCAAAAATTTATCATCCCGACCGGAAAAGGAAACCACCACAACCTCCGAAACGTTTCGTCGATTACTTCTCCACTGTGGCTATCACGAGTTCACCATCACGTTTGGATTCCCGAATGCCGAACCACTGACCCGTTGAAGCCAACTGCCACAATGTCGTTTCCCTCCAAACGCTACTCGCTGAGTCCACCCCAACCCGCTTCCATCACCACTGCCGAGTCAACTCACAACCTCAAGCACCGAGTCATCACCAACCTCAACAAACTCTCCGACCGTGACACCCTCGCCGTCGCAACCGCGGAGCTCGAAGCCATTGCTCGCAGCTTGAACCAGGACTCATTCTTGCCGTTCCTCAGCTGCATTCATAACACTGACTCTTCTTCTAAATCGCCGGTTCGGAAGCAGTGTGTTCATCTTTTAACCGTTCTCTCGCACTCTCACGGTGACTTTCTTGCTCCTTTTCTTTCTAAGATGATTTCCACGGTCATTCGCCGGATTCGCGACCCTGACTCCGCCGTCCGATCGGCTTGCGTTGATGCTGTCAAGGCAATGTCGTCGCGGATTACGAAACCGCCATTCTCGGCATTTTTAAAGCCGTTGATGGAGGCGCTAACACAGGAGCAAGATGTTAACTCGCAGATCGGCGCGGCTCTGTGTCTTGCGGCGGCGATTGAGTCGGCGCCCGAGCCGGATGTGGAATCGTTGAGGAAGAGTACTTTGCCGCGGTTGGGCAAATTGGCAAAGAATGAGGTGTGTAAGGCGAAGGCAGCGGTTTTGGTGCTGATTGGAAGCATTGTTGGTGTTGGTGGCGCGTCCAGTAGGGGGGTTTTGAATTGGTTGGTGCCTTCTCTTGTTGAGTTTTTGAGCAGTGAGGATTGGACGGTGAGGAAAGCTGCAGCCGAGGCGTTGGCAAGGTTGACCTCAGTGGAGAAAGATTTGGTAGCCCAGTATAAAGTGCTGTGCTTGGATTCGTTGCAAAACCGCAGGTTTGATAAGGTATTGAAGGTCAATTTTCTCATTAATTGAAAAAAAAAAAAAGCTTTGACTATTGCATTGATATCTATAAAATTAGTGAGCAAAGGAAAATCCCTACTGAAATGTTGATTGGCCACACTGTTTGAAGATATAGAATTGAAATAAAGAGGAGATATTCGATTTCGTATCAGCTTTCTTTTCTTTAGTTCCTCTATGATTTTTTTACCTTAACATGTGGTTGGGTTAGTGTTTACTGTTTGTTTGGGATTATTTCAACCATCTTGATCAGGATAAGACTGTTGTTACAGGTCAAGGTAGTTCGAGAGACTATGAATCGTGCCTTAGAGATGTGGAAGGAACTGATTGATGCATCTGAGGATGTTTCTACTCCAGACAAATCCAAATGTACTATATCTGGTAAGATATGTATTATTACTGTGTTTAATTCCATAGGCATATTATACCTTCTAAAGAATGGCGAGAATGGCACTAACTATTACGAAACCGCTATTCTTGGCGTTTCTGAAGACATGGTAATACATACCTTCCAAAGAATGATGAGAATGGCAGTTTCTGTGTCCTCTAAATTCTTATGTATATTCCTTATATTAATACCATGGGAGCTTAACAACTATCTGTGAAGCAACCTTATGCGTTAATTATGTTGTTGGCTTTTCTCTAGGTCCAGATAATGGTGAAGGTCAGCGTGCCATTAAAACTTCAACTGATGTTGGCTTTAAATCTTCTCAACCAAAGAAAATAGTCCCCACGAGCAGGTCCCCTCCACCTACAGTTTCATGTTTTCCCACTGCCAGAAGAGAGAGCCATCTCAAGAGTAATGACAAAAAGTCAAGCATTGGGATATCACGTGAGCAGGACCATGGGGAATTTTCTGACAGGCAACTTGAAACTATGGAATCAAAGCCATCCACTTTGAACGTGGCTGCTGAAGATGATATCGAAGAATGTGATTTCGAAACTTATAAACCAAGGCAGAATCAGATTTCTGGAAACTCAAGGACAGACATAAAGTATTCCCTCTTCCACAAAAGTTGTGATGATAAAGTGCTAAAATTTGGTGGTCTTAGATCTGGGTCTCGTGTGGTTCCATTTTATGATGATGACAATCTGGACTTGGATACTACAGTTAACAATATTAATGAAGCTTGTGAGAACCCCCAAGATTTTGAGGATCTGTCTTTGATCCGTGAACAACTCATTCAAATTGAAAACCAGCAATCTAATCTGTTAGACCTCCTCCAGGTACATTAATGAGTTTTGATATACCTGTTTCTCTATGAATATATATTAAAATATGTCCTGATAACACATTTTAATTTTCTATTTAGGCCAGTAACACTAGTCTGTTACTGTCTGTTTTGACTTATCAAGCTTGTGAAAATCCTTCACTAACATTATTTTTTGGCACATTCTTTTCACCAACAGATTCTCCCGTATCCTCTTCCTTTGTTTGGCGAATTTATAATTCCTTTCTGATTTTTTCTGTAACTAAGATATACGTCTTCCTTTTGTCAACTACGGGAGAGTAAGGTCTTGCATAAAGAGGGGAAGATAGGAACAGATTGGGAGAGTAACATCTCACTCCTCCCTTATTTTCTCCCCGAATAGGGAAAGCTATACCATTCTCATTAATCATATGTCAGGCCCCATCTGCTTCACCGTGCTTTAGTGTAACTTTTTCATGAAAATAAATTTTGCCTGTTGTGTCTTTGAGCATGTGTGGATGAAGTCTGCATTTCTACCACATGTGTATAATCACCTTTCCTTGTGTTAACATATTCTTTGGGTTGTAATACCTTGTGGCCTTTTTCTCAGGGTCTCACTGTCAAAATCCACTTACATTTATATTCCACAACCTGTATAATGCTAATATTAGTCCAACTTTACTTGAACTAGAGATTAATTGGAAGCTCCCAAAGTGGGCTGAATTCTTTGGAGACACGTGTACATGGTTTAGAGATGGCTCTGGAAGAAATGTCGCATGACTTAGCAGTATCAAGTGGCAGGTTTCCCAATCCAGCAGTAGATGCATGTTGCAAACTGCCTGGTGCTGAATTTTGGAGTTCCAAAATCTGGAGGAGGGCAGAGGGGCGGTATTCTATGTCAAGGCTCTCTTCGGGAAGTATATCATCACCAAAATCTGTGCGTAATGCAACTGATAAAGATGCTAGCATTGAAATGTTCACTACAAGCAGCAGAAGATTTCAGCACTGTGGGGGTGGAACATTTGTAAACCTTGTGGCAGATGTCCCAAACAATTTGAAGGGGCATTTAGGGCAATATTCATGTACAACACCTAACAACATGGTCCAAGATGCCAAGAGAACACAAGTTAACATTGTTAGCGAGCTGGATGGCATTTCACCAGCCACATGGACAGCAATAAGGAACCAGAACAACAGGTTACTATGTATCTAATTTTAGCAGCTCACGTTTTTCTGTCTTAAAGGTTAAAACTCTTTTCTCCACTATTATAAACAGTCTTCTATCCATATTGTTACATCGTATGACTGAATAATGTGTATGGCATGTGCTTCTGGTTACTATAATTTATGATTAATGCAATGTGGCAACTGGTCATGATTGAGATTGTAGTCAAGGAATCCTTATAACTGGATCTTTTTTCACATTTCAGAAGTCCCTTGTTTGTAGGTATCATCCAAATTAATTGTTGAGAAAAGCAAATCATATATGATCTATTTTACCACATATTGTAGATGATACTTCATATTGATTAAATTATTAACCAGCAATATACAAGTTAGATGTTGGATAATCGTGCTGATTTCTTCATTACTATATAATATAAATATGAAAATTTAAAATTTGAAACTTGTTTTTATGAAACTAATGATTAGTCTCAGATTTTCAAGTTGAGGAAATTCTTCAACCAAACTTGATAGTTTTCCTAAAGGATCTGATTGTTAAAGTTACAGATTATGAATGGTTTACTTGTCCTGTTTGCAGATCGTCAGTGTAGTCAAGACAGAAAACGAGAATATCTCCATTGCTATTTTGCTGTAGCAGGCGTCACAGGACCTTAACCTGAAGACGAAACAAAATCCACTTGCTTGTCAATCCAGTCTGCCAGACAGCTCCATAATTTATTTTGATCCTTGGTAAAGTATGCCAAAAAAAGGGCTAGTTTTTCTGCAGTGATTCCTATTGAGTCAGAGGGAGCAAAAAATCAGATTGAGGCAAGGAATGTCTGTATTCCGATGTGATACAGGCGCGGGAGTTTTTGTTGATATGGTATTATTTCTGATGTGGCTATTTTTGTTGATGTGAAACATCTGTTCCATTTCGTTAGAGATAAAATGATTAGCCTGTATAGGAAAATGAGTATTTTTTTTTTTGTTAGAATTTCATTGTCATAGTTTAATTATATATTAAATTAGATTAATTGAATGTTATAATAATTAAATATGATAGATCAATTAATATGTGATTATATTATTGTGTTTAACATGACATTTAGATTGATAATAAATATTAATTATGAGTTCTGTATTAGGTTTACAATGATGGATCAATTTCAAGTTTCTATTTATATTTTAAATAGAGTTGTAGCCATCCTACTAAAGATACAGAATAATTTTCTTTTTCTTTGTTAAGTATGTGAGGAGTGTATGTATTATGAAGGATTTGTTTGGATGAATTTACATTTAAATATTATATTTATATATTTATTGAATTAATTTATTATTTATATAAATTTATATGCTATGATGTATATATCTAATTATTAGTTTTTAATTTTTTTTGTCAATTGTAAAAATTTTCCCCGTTAAATTAGTACAACACTTTGGTAAATGAATTATCATTAGATGGGGATGGGATATAACATTTCAGATGATAACTCCTAGTTGGATCCATTATGTAAGACAATGGCACGAAATTAATTTTCATTAAGTGTGCGGAGGAACGCCTTTTGTATACTTCAAATGTTCATATGGCCTTTATTTTTCTCGGAGGTTTTTGCTGGTGAAGGTTTTTTTATTCCTTTTCTCCATTTGTAATTTTTTCCCCTTAAATTACCAAAATGCATGAAAAATCTTCTACGGTTTAGCAAAAAGATAATGAGAGTACAGGTCCAATTAGCTTGGAAGGTTTGCCAATAACCCGTCTGAATTTAACATGAGTGTTTCACGTCGCATTCTAGAAAAAGTTTGGAATGGGCTTCATTTTACACTGGGCTTCCTCAAATGGTTTTAGCCTTTTCTTTTTTCCAACTTGAGTCCAAGCTCATAAGGAGGATTTGCTATACTGAGGAGAGGCCCCGGACCGCTGATGGATCACTTCTTCAAGTTGCTCAAAAGGGTATTCCCTTAATATTTTTTTGTGGGTATTAGATGCTCAAATGGTTAACACTCTTCACAACTGGATTACAGTCATGCAGCAATGTTGTGCCACACTTACATTTTCACGTCTATTTCATGTATTTTCACACATTTTCACATCTGTCTATTTTATGTATTTTCACGTCAAATACTGTTAACAATATTTAATTCTAAGATAAACACGAAAAAAAGTGCGAGGGTAGACTTCTTTTGCTGTGGATGCAATGCAATCTCCATGTAAGTGGGATTATACAATGGTTGTGAGCCACTCACATATATATCCTCATTTATACCCTCTCACAAACAATTGTAGTCTAGAATACTGACCTTATCTACTTGTGAGAGATTACGAAAATAAAAAAAAGGGATAAGAAATTGTTTTTTCTCGTGGATGTGTATATTTTGGAGTGGAAATGACACTCCGCGACTAATATTTTATGTAGGAGATAAAGGAAAAAGCTAATCTTATCTCTTTTTATTTACAAATCTTTTCACAATTTTTTATCTTTCAAAATTTGGCTTCATAATTTTTTTTAGAGTATGTAAAATCAATTTGATTCAAATTATATCATATTCATTATTATAAAAAGAATTATAAGTGAAAGTAGAATTACTCTTATACCAAAATAAATAAATAAGCCCTCTTCAAAAGGTGGAAACCATTTTGTTTACATGTTAGAAGAAAAGAAAAAAAAAAAAGAAGCTATTCACACAGTAAACTTGTTTACAAGAATTTTACTATACTTTTATGCATATGGTGGGATCCAAATCATATACAAAACTATCATTGCTTGAGAAAGGTGATAAAAAAAAAAAAAGGGATAGTGAATCGAAATATAAAACGGATTATATGTTATCTCAATTGAAAGATACAAAGAATATTTGCAGCCATGAGTTTTTTTTTGGGTCCATTCAAGACGTGCACTTGTTGATGGGAAATCAAGCACAGTTGAAGGCTAATAGCCATTTGCAATGGATGTCTATGAAGAAAGATGTTTGGCACATTCTATTGAGATGACTCTTTTCATTATCATCATTCTTAAGTGATTGTTTGATTCTATGATGAACATAGTTGCAATTTGGACTCAGATGAGTTTAGATGAAGTGGAAGTGAAAAAGTTCTTTAGTTTCATTCATCAAATTGAGAATGCCTTGTTGGTTTTTTGGCATATACATGTCAATTACTCACTTTAATTTCAACAAGTAATTCAATTTATATACAATAAGGTTAAATGTTCAAATCCTAATACAGTTTCACTTTCCAGTTCTATCTTGAAACTAGGACACTTAAGTGTAAAAAATTTCAAGATAACATCATCAAATATTATTTTACTACTAAAGATATAAGCAAAAAAGACATTTTGTCTAGTTTCTAGAAGTAAAGCACTCTCCTTTATATTATAAATAAAAAATACTTTATTTTATATATAAAATAACTCTGTAATCATACAGGAAAAACAAAAGTGTTTATATTATCAATAAAATATATTTATGCCATTTCTTTAATTTCAATGTTTTTTTTTATTTGTCTTTCTTTACTACTTGAATTTAATTTCAGTTATTTATATCTGTCTAAAGATTTAATCATTTTATTATTAAAAATAAAATAAAATAAAAGAAGAGAAGACGTATTTGTATCTACATTAAACTTCAAAAGAAGTCATTGTAATTTAGTCTAATATTTTATATCTTTTAAAGAGACTAAAGCAAGTAATTTCATGCCATAATTTTTAGAATCACCTACAAATAATAAAAAAAAAGGCAGCATAAGTTGCGTAAACTCATTCTTCTGATTTTGTGGTTGGTGGTGGATATTGTATATGGTATGATATATTTAAATAAAAAAGTGTCATTTTCTTTCTCGAATAATGCAGTAACTTGCGCAGGATAGTTGCCAGGTTCTCGATGAATATGTCGAACACGTCCCACGGCTATCGCTTTGATAATTACAGTTATTATTTGTTGACTTTCTCTCCCTAATGATCTCTTCATCCACAAATGCCATTATCTAAATGCAGAATCTCTGGTCATTTCTCTCACCATCTTCTGCTCTTTCAATCATATGGTGGGCCGACTTAAAATTTTTATGAATTTTTATTAAAGTTTGGTATTAAAATCATAAAAACTATATTTTTTTTATAAGATGATGTAAATTATGTTAATAAATATATAAAAAAATAATTTCAAATTTAAAGTTATGTCAAAAAATTCTTAAAAAATTTACTTATTTTTATAAAAAAATCATGATTTTTTTTTTTGGTCTAAATGCATATTTTTGGAGTATCATTGAAAATTGCATCTTGAACTTTAATTCTTTCGAGGCTATCGAACTATCTTTGTCTAAACCTAATCCCATAAATTTGGCGTACGAAATCAATAAAGCAGAAAGCGAAAGTATGAGGTTAGACAATAAGCACTGAAAAGAAAAAAAGTGAGTCTCTTTTCCTAAAGTACGTTTATTAATGAATAAATGGTGTAAATGACAATTGAAATTTGTTACCACTAAACTCATGGTGGTGAGTGCTTCAGTCTAATCATATTTCCAAATTAAACTTTCATCATAAGCTATTTTCTACTAGGAGTAATGTTACATATTTACACGTCACAAATTATATATAATTTATTATATGTTTTTCTTATAGATTATTATTTATTATATATTTTATCAAATCTAATTTGATTTCATCCAATTTTTTAATTAGTCTTGTGAGCTCAAATTTTGTTAATTAAGTCCACAGAAGAGTGTGGATGACAAAAATACTAAGTACATGTGTCATTTTCTTTCTTATGAGTACTTATAATTCACTTTATTTACTATACTTTTTACGTTTGTGTATAATTTAAATTAAACTAGTTTTAAATTATAAACTGATTATGTTAATTTAAATTAGGTTATGTCATATGTTATGTAAAAATGTGTGAAATATTATAAATGAAGTGAAGTGTGGATGTTTAATTACATTTTAAAATTTACATATATAATTTCTTTATATGATGTATATTTATAAGCATAACGCAATTTAAATTAAGATGTCTTTATTTAAATAAATAGGTGAATTATACTTAAATTATATCGGAAATAGAAATTATGGATAAAATAAAACCGACAAAAGTTTCACTACGTACTCTTTCCATTTCTCATCTTGATCCAATTCCACGTCATAAATAATCTTGATTCAAAAATAGAAATACTAAAATTTTGAATTATGTATGATCAATTTATAATTTAATTTTCTAATTATTTAATTATTAATAATATTTTGATTTCTAATTTTTAATATTTTAATTAATTATTTATTTGAATAATACAATTTTAATATTATTAAAATGATTTTTAATTTAGAATTTAGTGATATTAAATTTAAATATTTAAGATTAAAAATAAAAATTTAAAATATTTTAATATTTTAGTGAGTTATATAATTCAAAATTTAAATAATTTTAATGATATATCATTTAATTTTTAAATTATAAATCATTTTGATAAATGCTATATCTTTATTTTTTTATGAAAATTATCTATTTAAAAAAATATTTAATAAAATTATCTATACCTAATTTTTAATCTAAATTTGTTAATAGATTTCAATTTAAATTATTTATGTGTATTAAATAATTTATATATAAATAAATAATTATAGTTATACTTTATATATAATACTTATTAATATATGATTAATAATATCTAATTATAATTTAGCAGATAATGTCTATCAAAAAATTGTTACTCTTTAAATTTCATAATATCTTTAAATCTCAAATACTAAATTTAATATTTCATATTCTCCCTTTTTAAAATTTTTATTACTTTTGAATACTTATTACAATTTAAATTTAAAATAATTTTGAAACTTCATAAAAAATATTTTTAAAATACATATTTTTTAAAATCATTAATTTAAGTTTTTATATAAAATAATTTATAAATAAATTTACCTGAATATTAATATATTAAGAAGATATTTAAAAAATAAAAAATTTAAATACTAAATTTAATTAATTTAAAATATTAATATAATAATTTTGTTAAATTAAAAGAAATATAACATTTTCTCTTATTTAATATAAATATAATTATATAGTCTAGATAAAAACATGATGATTTGTTTATATTTAAATAAATTATAATTTACAATCTAAATTTCTATCACAAATTGTTATAAAATAAAATTCACATAGGTACAAGCTATATGCATATATGTTAAAGTAATTCTGATTACACCTAATTTGGATCACAAATCGCGCACATAAATCATAATTTGATTTCGACTATTCTACTTCTTATTCAGCAATTCTATATGTTGTTACAAAGACATTAAGTATAAGTTAGCCGATGGTGAT
This sequence comes from Saraca asoca, assembly GCA_026873985.1. Classification (NCBI taxonomy): domain Eukaryota; kingdom Viridiplantae; phylum Streptophyta; class Magnoliopsida; order Fabales; family Fabaceae; genus Saraca; species Saraca asoca. Next base: position 10,769 of record JANHAO010013480.1, read on the forward strand.
ACATCGGTGAAAGAATCAGATAGTATGTCAAAGAAATCTCCTCATCTTTATTTTACAAAAAAAAATAAAAATACTAGATATAATTTAATGATAAATAATTTAAATAATATGCTAAAATTTTTAGTTTCAAATGTTTTCACTTAAAATTTTTTATATATTTATCGTTGATTTGTAATTACTTGCCCTTTGAAAGAGCATCAGTGTGTTGATTATATATAAAGCAGTGGAAATTGAAAACCTTTTACCCCACGAAAGCAAAGTTGTATGGTTTTAGAAGAAATATGTATTACTTGTCAAAATGGGAAATATAGCCAACGTAAAAGGACGAATCCATACATATTATTATAATCCATTTATTTGACATCCACCAAATTCCTTGCCTTTCTTTTTCTTAATCATCATCTGCCACTATAGAGGATATATTAAAATATCATCTTCATATAGTTATTTCAGTATCCAATCTGTTCAATTAGAAAAATACTTATCTATATTATAATGAATAATTTAAAATGATATTTTAAATTATTAATGAGATGTTATTAAAATAATTAATTTTTAAATACATGTATGAAACAGTCAATAATTTCATATAGTATATTAAATACAGGTAAGAAATTTTCATTGAATGAGCTATTATCATTTGTAATTACATTGCATCAATATCTTCGTTATATTTTTTCCTCTTCAAATAGAAAAGAAGGTAGTTTTGATAGCTTGGAAATTAAAAAAAATAAGATCTCAACGCTTTTTCTACAATATATTTTAGGTAAATAATAAAAACTATTTTTTGAAGGGAAGTCTCATACTGTATAATTATATTTATATTATATGTATAACAAATTCATTAAAATTGTACTAGTGAAATGAAATGGGTTCCCACTAACCATTTAATAAGTCTCCTTGGCACGTCATTGAATAATATTTTATTATTGATCTATAAATTATAGAGGTAGGTTTGTCGTATAAGCAAATACATATATTTATTTGTAAATAAATGACCAAAAGTCTAAGTAAAATTCCTTTAAATCATACACATTTATTTATTTGTAAAATATGTGACAGAAGTCAGGCCTTGGAATCTTATAGTTTTTATATCAAGTTGAAAGAGAAATTGATGATGTGAGATATGGTAATTTTTTACGAAGTATTTTTTTTCATAACATATTTGATCATATTTTTATATTTAAAAAATAATCATAATTTTAAAATAAAAAGTTTAGTAATAAAATAGAAAATCTGATCATATCTATATATAAAATATAATTAATTTTAAAATAAAAATTTTAATGATTAAATTTTATTATATATGTCAACAAGTTGAAAATTCTTTAAAATAATATTATATTTTACAATTTATATTATAAACAAATCAATGAGATATGTCGTACACTTATCATAATAATAATTGATTTGTTGGTATTATAATCAATTATATTTATAAACATAATATTATATTATTACAAAATTAATAAAAATTTAATATGATTTTTATTTTTAACATTTTTAAAATATAAAATAAAATTTTATTACTAAATTTCCTATTTTAGACTTATGTTTATATATTAAATAAAAAATATGATCAAATATATTTTCAGATGTAATATTATATTGTCGTAATGAGATATATCTCTTATTTTTTTATTATAATAATTAATTTACAAATTATATAAAAAATTAATATTATCAATTATATTTTCAAACAAAAAATTATATTATTACAATTTATAATAATCTATTTGCTTGTATTATAGTTTTTGAATGTGATACTGTAAAAAGTTTGAGATTTTCTTATTTAATAATATTATATTATTGTAATTTATATCTTTATTGTAATTAATATTATTTGATTTTATTAGACTATTTTTTTATATTTTAAAATATTATAATATTTTAAATTATATATTATTTGATTATATTTTATATTTATCATATCATCATAATCATAAAATAGAAAATTTAGTAATAAAATTTTATTTAAATTTAAATAAAAGTTTAAGATTCTTAAAAATAATATTGTGTTGTTGTAATTTATGTTATGAACATATCAATGAGATATATCCCTTGTTTTTTCTTAGAAATATTGATTTGCTTATATTATAATCAAATACGTTTTTATAATACTATTATATTTATGTAATTTTGATAAAAAGTTAATATATGTTTGATTTTTAATATTTTTTAAAACATAAAATAATATTTATTATTTAAATTTTATTTTAAATATAAAACATGATCACCTAGTATTATGTTATTGGCAATGAGATATACCTCATATTTTTTTTTTAATATAACCATTGATATATGAAGAGTTAATATGATAAAATATATTTTTAAACGAAATATTATTTCAATTTATAACCATTAATTTATTCATATTATATTTTTTTAAACATAATATTATAAAAAGATTAAGATTTTTTATTTAGTAATATTATATTATTGCAATATATATTTTTATCAAAATTAATTTTATTTGATTTGGATAAATTATCTTTTTTTAGCATAAAATTTTATTTTACGCTTAAAAAAGTTTCTTTAAAATAATATCATATTATTGTAATTTATCTTATGAACAAATCAACATGATATACCTATATTTTTTTATTATAATGATGGAATTTCTCATATCATGATGAAATATGTTTTTAAACGTCATATTGCATTATTGCAATGAGATATATATCTATTTCTTTTATTGTAATAATTGATTTGTAATTTATATAAGAAGTTAATATGATTAAATATCTTTTTTAAACATAGTATTATATTGTTGTAATTTATAATCGTTGATTTGTTCATATTATATGTTTTTAAACATAGCATTATAAAAAGCTTAAGATTTTTTTATTTTTATTGATGGTGAAATTTGGTAAGCCCCAAATCTCAGTCAACCAGAATAATTTTTGTATCCCCAAGCTGTAAGTCGGTTGTAGAAAAAATAGGGAAATTAGCAAAAGTAAGAAGAAAGAGGAAGAACAAGATGAACACTAAAGATTTTAATGTGGCTCGACTAAAATCTTTTGTTTGAATTCTTACGTTCACGGATAATTTTAGTTCTATGGAAAATTCGACAGTGTTACAATATGTATTCTTCACTCTCTGTTACAATGATCTCCCCCTCCTATTTACAGAGGCTGAAAGGTTACAAGTGTAATTTATCAAGTTATAAATATGTTATATTAAATAATAAATGTATTTGACAAGTATGACTTCTGTAAATCGACTTCTGCAAACTACTTTTTATGCATGGGCCCTGTAAATTGCCTTTTGCAAATTAGCCCCACAAGTTAGGTTTGTGAGGGTGTTTGCTTCAAGTTCACCTATGGCGAGCTTTTAGCTGGGTGAGATGCCATGTCCAGCAAGTTAGGGTTCCTGTTCTGGGGTCCTTGCTGGTCTTTGGTCAGCGACGTTGAGCTCACAAGCTCGTATTTGGCGATACGAGCTCATGCAAGATGAACTGTTGGCTATGCAAGCCAGGGTTCATCTTTAGCGAGCTGGAGCATCTGCCTTGCTCTGTGTTCTAAGCTTGTAGCTGGCGATTTAGTGCCCTAAAGTGATCTTAGCTCTTAGGCAGGTTGGGGTTCTTTATGGTTAGGCTAGTCTCCCATTGGGCCTTTACCAGCCTATTTTGTATAGTACCAAAAAATATTCATAACATTAGCCCCTCTAACTCTCAATCTTCTTTACGGGCTATGAGTTGTAGTCTGCTGGCAAAGTCTTTATTTGCAAATTGATGTGCAGTCAAAGTCTTTATGTTCAATCTGTCATTTCATCTTCTTCATGATTCTTCACATGTCACGTTGGATATTCTGCATATCATAGACGATAACATAAATTCTTGCAAATCATGATTAAATGAAATGTTTAGATAACTAATTGGTCGTATTTTTCAGTTAGTAATGAATCTGAGCATTATAGTGTCTCAGTTGGTGATGAATAATATACAAGTAAGTCACATGACAGCTATGCCTAACGGGCCGTGCCACAGCAATCTTGTTGCTCAGTGAGCGATATGAGTATGATATTGCAAGCAATCTTGCTACTTAGTCTCATAGCAATCTCGTTACTCAGTGGGACAGTAGTTTCATTGCTCAAGTTCACAGCAATCTTACTACTTAGTGGAATAGCAATCTCATTGCTTAGTTCCACAGCAGTCTCGTTGCTCAATGAAATAACAATCTCATTACTTAGTTCCACAGCAATCTTATTGCTCAGTGAAATAGGAATCTCGTTGCTCAGTTCCACAACAATCTTGTTGCTTAGGTAGTAAATGAATGACTCTACCAGCAATCTTGTTGCTCAGGTAGGTAATGAGTTTATTTTAGTGCCTCAACGCCTCAATGAACTTATAGCTTTTGCTGAAATGAGTTTATTTTAGCACCTATGTGATAGGTTTGCTTGGCCAAGATAAGGGAGATGAGGCCAAAAATTTCAAATTTTTTTCCTCCTTTTGGCTGAGCAAACCTCCCAAGGATCCATTGGTGTGAGATCTCAAAACAACCAAGATCATATCTACAGTGAAAGAAGAGCTCACTAACCTTTAGTCTAGCTCTTACACAGCAAAAAAGTGTGGATCTTCACACCAGAAAAATCCTCATCATGGCCTCAAAAGCAACTCTTCAAGTGCTAGCTTGTTGAGGTGCTCAGGTGGGACAAGATGGAGCCAGAGCAGCCAAACACTTCGGCCTTCTTCTTCTCCCCTTTGGTTTAGCTTCTCAAGCCGAAAGCTTCCCTTTTGGTTTCGGTTTCTCAAATCGAATAGGTGTGCTTACCTTGCCTTGTGTGTGTGTGTTTTTTTCGTGAAGAATGGCTAAGGGGAAGGTACAAAATGGCATCGTTTTGGCTCCCTTTTTAGTGAGCAAAACGGTGCCATTTTGGGTTAAGGAAAACAAGTTTTCCTTTTTCCTAAAACAGTCCCAAGGTTTCTAAAACCTTGCACTTTGACCCCAATGCAATTTCACCAAATTACACTTTAGTCCCTAGATATCAAATGTGTCCAAAACTTAATTATATCATCGACCATATCATTTCCTATTATGTGTGTGACCCAGTAGGCTCCTGATCTGT
>JANHAO010013481.1:0-15826 GCA_026873985.1 Saraca asoca
GGCTCGACCTGGGCTGCCCTATACTGCAAAAAGCATAGGGGAATCCAGCTTATAAATTTTCTAATTTGACTGAACTCAGCATTCCATCAGCTATGCACCTGAAAGTAAGGTCGCATCTTCCTTGATGCGATCATCAAGCAGTAATCAAGCTTCTCCATCAGCGAGTACTTGTCTCAGCATCTAGTAGCCTCTCGTTTATAAAATAAATTGGAAATTACGCTCCACCTTCTTCTCATATCAAGGCCACACTGAGAGCATGCTAAGATACTCTTAGGTAAACAATGAGCTTCTCACCTTCCTTTGGTTTGGACAAAAGAAAAGCTTAACCCATACATTCCTTTAACTGCTTGAAAATGACCTTGCACTGCTCAATCCACTCAAATTACTTTATTTTTTTATAGTACATTAAAGAAGGGGATGCACTTATCTGTTACTTTTGAGTTAAATCTATTAAGTGCAGTGACTTAGCAATTAAGGCTCTGTATATCCTTGATTCTGGTAGGAGATCTCATGTCGATAAGTGCCTTGATCTTATCAGGGTTCACCTTAATTCCCTTGTTATTGACCATGAATTCGAGGAACTGTCATAAAGCCACCCCAAATGCACACTTGAGTGGATTCAACTTCATCTAATATCTCCTCAAAATTTAGAACATTTCCCCCAAATCACGCATATGGTTAGCGACCTATTCAGACTTCACCAATATGTCATTCACATACACCTCCATTGTTTTCTCGATCTGTTCCTTAAACATCATATTAACTAACTGCTGATAAGTCACCCCTGCATTCTGCAATCCAAAGTGCATCACCTTATAGCAGTATAGCCTATGATCAATAATGAACAAGGTGTGCTCCTTATCTTGTGAGTTCATAGGTATTTGGTTGTACCCCAAGTAAGCATCCATAAAACTAAGAAGTTGATGACTAGCAGTTGCATCCATGAGCTAATCAATCCTTGGTAGGGGAAGCTATCCTTTGGATAAGCCTTGTTAAGGTTTATGAAATCAACACAAGTTCTCTATTTCATATTCTTCTTTTTTATGAGCATAGGGTTGGCCACCCAGGTAGGGTAGTAAGCTTCTTGGATAAACTTATTGGCTAAAAGTTTATCCACTTCTTCATTGAGAGCGATGTAACACTCAATAGTCATTGACCTCCTTTTCTGGTGAACTGGTTTATGATGAGGGTCAATGTTGAGCTTATGTGACATGACCCCATGGTCAATCCCTACTATGTCATCATGGTTCCAAGCGAAGACATCCAAGTTCGCCTTAAGAAATTCAGCTAGCTGGGTCTTCACATCTAAAGATAAGTTTTTTCCTAGCTTAAGGCATTTTTTAACATCTACCTCACTAACTTATACATCTTCGAGCTCCTCCATTGGACCAATTATTTTGTTTGCATCCACCTCGCAGGGGTCGAGGTCATGGCTGACCCTTGTTGTGCTCATAGCTCATGGTTCTTCACCAAAAATCATATTAACCTTCCTTCCCCTCACCTCCAGCTTGATTGTATCCTCATAACAGCATCAGGCTATTATTAGTCACCTTACACATATCCAATTCTATTGGGGGTCAGGAATCTAATGGTAAACATCTTGGTTAATGTGACCATGTCCAAGTCATTCATTACAGGTCACCCTAGCACCATATTATATGCGGAGGGATAGTCAATAATTAGAAAGTCTATCGAGATGATGGCTTGGCGATCTAAATCTTTGAGAGTAATGGGAGCCTAATTTGCCCAACTGGTATTATTGCATCCCTTGTAAAGCCATAAACGGGGCTCTAGGAAAGGCTTCAATTGGCCTGTGCTCAAACCCATCTATTCTAAGCATATCTTGTACGTGACATTTATTAAGCTATTGGTATCAATCATTATTCTTCGCACCTTGATGTTGCCAATTCTAGCTCAGATGACCAGTGTGTCATTATGGGGAGAATGTACTCCTCATGCATCTTCATCCATAAAGGTGATGCTGTCCAAGGTTATCCTTGCTTTCTTAGTGGGTCCTTTAAATTCACTGTGACCTGTGAGCAAGAAGTTATTTACTTCTCACACATAGTGTTCGTGCAACCTATTTGAGATACCTACGATGTGAGGCCCACCATGGATCATGAATATGGTTCTCACTATAGGTGTCTGCTCTTGCTCAAGAGCCCACTGAGGCTACTACTATACTGGTTACTGAGACTGGTGAGATCATTGTCTTGTAGGTTACACCACATAGTCTCTCAAGTGGCCTCTCTTAATCAGATCCTCAATCGCATTTTTAAGTTTCTAGCAATCTAAAGTATTATGCCTAACTTTATTATGGTAGGCACAAAACTTATCTTTGTTTCTAAACATGTTAAGAGTCCATATGGGATTGGGTTTCCTAAAGTCCTCCCTATTCTTCTCTATCATAAATATCCTATCTTGAGTGTCTAATAGGACATTGTAGAGGTCATGGTAGTCTTAACGCTGAGGTTGCTCATTCCTAGCCTTCTTTGCAGCCTGATTGTCGAAGCCATCTTTCTAACTCTCCTTGTCGTTCCTATCATTGCTCCTTTTTTTATTCTGGCTGGAGCAGCTCACCTCATCCTTCTGATTAGACTTCTTAGGACCAAAAGTCTCCTTCTACCTGATCTCTTTAGCAGCTCGCTTATAAAACTCGCCCAAATCCCTTACTAAATACTTGTATATGCTCTTGTACAACTTTCCATCCTTGTGAAGTCCCGCTAAGATCATTGTCAGGACACTCTCATCTTAGGGATTCTCCATGTTACTAACCTTGTGCCTGAACTGAGTGGTGTAGCCCTTTAGTGATTCATTCTTCTACTGAAAGACCATTACAAGGTGGCAGGACATACAAGCTGCCTTCTCAGTGCCTTGTATTGGTTGATAAATCTCCTCTAACATTTTTCCCAACTATCAATGATACGAGCTGGGAGACTCCTGAGCCTTGTATTAGAGTTGACACTTCTTCTTGTGGCTACCGGAGTACTTCTCTAGACGCAGTGACTTCAGCTTGCCTTTGCACACCTTGGGCTTGTGCCTAAGCTAGTGCCCTAACAACATCAGCCAGTTCTCTCTCGGCGTTCTCAAGTGCTTCCTGATGCTGATGCTAACCTATGGTGAGGATAATGGAAATGCCTACTATAGGAAGAATTGGGCCTTTAATTGATAATACATCTCGTTGTTATTCCATATGACCCTCAGGCTAGTCAATTACAACATCTAAACTCCTATGGTTCTTCCTCTAGCCATCACCATAGAATAGAAAATCAACAAGAATGCAATTTAGGGCCCTTCTTCTAACGCCAAAATGTTGACGTGCAAATCTAGTTAACTAAAGTCCAAAGCCTCCAAATTGCAAATTGAGAGTGCAAAATAACAAGAAAGAGAGAAAGAAAGGAAAAATAAGATAATGCTAAAGAGTTTTTAATATGGTTCAACCTAAATCAATGCTTACATCCACGATTGTTCATTTCTCTGTATATTCTTTAGCAAATTAATAGTATATCTTGATTGTCTCTCCTCTATACAATGATTTCAAACCCTATTTATAATGGTTGGGGCATTACAATTTGAATGTAATAAATCATAAATTGATTACATAATGGACAATATTTGATATAGAAATGGATTTTCATAATTAATTTCCAATTATCATTTTCAACGACCTGTTGGCTGGGAAAGTGTGCTTCAAGCTGTGGGTTAGACCTTGTCCTTAATGACTTGAAGCTATATGTTAGGTTGCTTTGACCCTTGTTGATCAGCGATTTGAGTTCACATTTGATGATCTGATAACTTGCTCTAGTAACCTCAATCCTAGATAAGCTAGACCCTTATCCGCTAGGCTTGTCCATTAAGCTTTTACCAGCCTATTTGTATGGCCCTGAAAATACCCACAATAGATAGCATGTTAGAACTGATTCTTCAACTTGAGCCTCTTTAAGCATGGCATGGTTTACATAAGCAAATTCTTCTTCCAAATGATTTATGGAAGTAAATTTTTCTTTTGGATGGCATAGAATCTTTTTGTTTTTGTTTTTTCCTTTCTTTCTTCAGCACTAATTTGTGTGGGAAATGACAACTTATGAGTTATGTTGCAAACTTCCTTTTAATATCTCTTTATAGTTTTTGCTTACCATAAACAAGGTTAGTTTTTGCCTTTTGGATCTATGCTTCTTCTTTCCAAATACCTTTACATTAACATTGACATTCCTAAACCTAGAAAAGACAAATGCTCTCTTTAGAGATTTCGAGCATTTAAGAGTCGAAAATTTTTGCCCAACCATTCAAACACAAAAACTCTATTTTCTCATTCACCAATGGTGTAAAGATAGTTTGGAAAGGCTAGACAATTACCTCACCTTACTTATTCTTCTTATCTTCAACCTCATATATTTGAATCATTATGGCGTTGGAAAACACCTTCTTTACTTTGATCCAAGTAAGAACTTGCTCTTGGAGCTTGTAGCATAATCCATGCCAATGGCATTGAGATAGCTCTCCACTTTCCTATAGTTCTTTTTCATTTCCTACTATAGCATAAGATCTTCCATTGGCAAGAATGAGATCTAAGTTACTGAGCTCTTGTGGTTCACCTTGTCTAAGTCTGACTTTTTTGAATGGCTTCTACACTTTTGAGTGGAATCATCTTCTTGAATGCCACCTAGTGACTTTTTCCAATCAATATTTTCCTAGACTAGTTGATTTGGCATTGACAAATTTTGAAGGTAAAAACTATAGGTAAGGTTAAATCTTCTTTTAAGGTGGCAATATCCTATATGGATAATTACCCCTTTGAAGCCTTTACTTCCACTTTTATCCTTTTTGAACTAGTTAAGGATAAAGTTTCCACTATGAATGTTTTTTGCATTGAGATAGGAAATGCTTTCAAGATGACTTCCTCCTTAAGATAGAACTTGGCATTAGCATAGTGTGACTCTTACGTAGCAAAAAGTTTTACTTCTGGCTCCACCTTTTCTATATTTCCATCTCGACAATACTTGAAGCATTGATGCCATGTGGAATATATTACTATTGTTTCATGTATCTAAGGATGCCCAAGTAGTAATTCATCAGAATTCGTGGCATTAATAACATGGAAGAGTGTCGGTAACGTCAAACTTCCGATCTTCATTTTTAGATAAATCATCCCAAGAGCACATAAGCCCTTTTGGTTGAATCCTTCAATTGTGAGTCGATTCTTGGACAACTCATAAAGGGTGATTCCAAGCCTTTTCATCATTATAGGCATAATACTTATGGCAAACCCAGCATTAATTAAGATACATGAGATTCTGTAATCTTGGACCTTTCCACAAACATATAATGGCTTATATTGTGGGCTCAAGCTGAGTAGCAAATCATCGTCAATAAAAGTGATCATAGCCATACAATCAACATGTTCTTCTTTATTCAAAATTTTCCCTTTGAATTTGTCTAGATCTATCAATGCTTGAATAAAAGACAGGTGACTATTTGCAAACACATCAAGAGCCTTATTTAAGCTCATATTTGACAGAACATTTTTTAACTTCTCAATGACCTTCTCTTCATTAACTAAAGACTTGTCAAATTTTGTATCACGCTACTTTGATCTTTGACTTGTTCTTAGAACATCTACTATATAGCATGTTACAATTCCTTTTGGAAGGTAACTTTCCAAAAAAATACTCTTCCAAGACCATAGGCTTTCGAGGTAGTTGGCTTATTTCCTCATCTTATGACAATGGTGTTCAAACTCTTTCTTTCTCAGATTTTTTTTTCCACCTTGGGACACCATGCTTCACCTCTTGACTTCAACCTACAGAGGTTTGATTTCTTTGATTTGATTGAAGGGGCAATGTCTTTAGCAATTGACACTTCTGAGACTTAAGAACCGTCCATCCTTCACCATCTTTCATAACAAAAGAAGGTTGTTCCCCTTTTTTTCATGCTTAAAGGTATTGCCTTATGAACTTCATCATGTGTAATGCCAGAACATAATGCCCCAAAGATATTATCTTGCTTGAAAGAAATAATTTGTGTCACCTTATCTTTTCTCCTTATTGATTTTGACTCTGATAATGATTCCCAAATTTTCAGGTCATCCATCATTATCTCATTGAGAGATGGAGTATACAAGTTTGCCTTATTAGGCATTCTTAAATATGCATAGACCTTGGTTGTTTCAACATCCACTAGAAATTCCACAAGAACTGCACCTTCTAGAAGAAGAGTAATATGACAATTTGATTGAAGACAAGATGTCCCCACTTTAGGCTAAGAAAGGTTTTAAAGGAAAAACACACTCTCCTTCTTGGAAGATTCTTAACATCTACTGTAACTAGAATGGGGTCCAATTATCCAGAGCTGATAATAATAACACTAATAGAAGTTGCGCCCTCTCTAGAATCAAGCTTTATCATTCCTTCCCTTTTCCATTTTTAAGATTATTTCTTTAAGAATAAAACATTTCTTAATCGAATGACTAACCGTTTGATAGTACCTATAATACTTAAGATAGTCAATTTTACCCATTTCCTCTAGATGCTTTGAGGCCTAAAGCTCAACTAGATTTTATTCTAGCAACTGGTCAAGGACACTAAGAACTTTTGAGTTAGAGAGTGGATATTATTTTTCTTCTAGTTACTTCAAGGTAAGTTTGACCTTGTCTTGATTTTGGTTTATGAATATTTAGGATTTAATATTTAGCTTATTTTTTGAAGGTTTGGTGGAAATTTTAGAAAGAGTCATTGTAACATCCATGTTCTCCTTTGTTTTTAGGGATTTCCATCTTTCTTCATGCCTTTCTTTGAATTTTTCTTTTCATGAGAGTTGGAAGGTAGATAACTTACATGCCTTGCAATTTGTATTTTCAAGTCATGGGTCCTAGTCACCATTTCCTTGAAGTAACATGGCATGTTTCCTTTAAGGTTGTAAAGTAATGCCCAATGCATACCTTAAACACACATGTCAATGAAGGATGCTTTGTTAATTGGTTTTTTGTAGCCTAAGATGAAATTTCTCCATTGTTTGGTATAATCAATGATGAGCTCATCTTTCCTTTCTTTTGTTGTAGCAAATTCTACAAGACCAACCATATGACAAGTGCTATAGAAGCATGTAAGGAATTTCCATTCCAACTAGTCCCAACCATGTACTAAACCTACTAGAAGATCAGTGTAAGTTAGAGGCAAATAAAGGATCAAACAAATTGCTTTACCATCAAATCCTATAGGTTTTGACATTGTTACATGTTTCAATTATATGAGCAACATGCTACCACAAATTTCTTTTCCTATCAAATTGTTGAAATTTTGGAAGTTGGTATCCCAATGTATCACAAGCTAACAAGTTCAAAAGCTAGATCATGTAACACTTTCTATCTACCACCTGAAAGTGAGCCAATTAATGGTTAGTCCTAGATACGGAGAGACAAATATATCGAGCCACAAAGCATTAAAGAGTACACTGGAAGATAAACAACTAAGGTAAATAATCCATTCGAAAGTAAGGGCAACGATAACACATCATATAGTACAATGTAAGCCAAAGGCAAGCATAACAAGGAACCTAAGAATGCAACTCATACAATGCAGGAAAATGCAAATAAAACTAGATAAAATATAGGACATCATAAATTTAAAAAAACCTACTTCTTTCATTCATATTAAACTTCATTACATAGCTTGGGTGTGTAGAGGAAGTACCAAGCCATACACTCTGACCCCTAAAATAGTGTCATAATACCCCACCAAGGATCACTGAGCACTCCCCCTACAAAGTATTCTAAGCCAAAAGCCTAATGGTAAAATCAAAAATACTTTTTGTAAGTTGACATAAGGCCTTTTCTCTTAACTTAAGAAGGATTTTGTATGTTATTTTACTTCTATGGAAAGCTAAAATCCAAGGATTACAACCATGTACTTATCTACGTGCACTAGACAAGTTATTTTAGTTGAAATTACATAAACAACCCCAAAACGGGAAAAATTAGAAAAATAATACAGAAGTTAGATTACTTCCAAATTCACGCTAGAAGACCATCATACTATTCTTAACTTATCCACCAAGTTTCATATTAAACAAAGTACATATGCCTACTAAATTGGTGCACAACGTCCTCACTTAATTGGTCAACATCCTCATAAACTCTACTACTTGAAAGGCCAAATCTGCTCCTTGAAATATGCTAAGTCCTTATCTTTCTCATAGTTAGTTTTCTTATCTCCCAAACCTTTCCACTTCACTAAGAACTCTCTCTTTGGGCACCTCTTCAAAATCACTGCATGCTCTACTAGAATCTCCCCTACTATTTTTTGTTTCAACTTAACAAGGTTGAATTCTAACTGGTGGACTAGTTATAGGTTGAGTCTACAGTGTCTACATGACACAGCTTTAGGTTGCTAACATGAATGATAAGGTATATCTTCAGCCACTTCGATGGAGCAATCTTGTTAGCTAGCTTCCTAACTTAAGCAATGACAAGAACTGGCCCTTCATACTTTGAAATCAATCTTTTGTCTTTAGTTTTAAGGCTTTTCAACTATTCTAGCATTAACTTTACTAGTATATGATCTCCCACCTTGAATTCTAAATCTTGATGCCCTTTGTCTACCTACTTTTTCATTCTTTTCAATGCTTTCTCTAAGTAAGCTTGGGCAACTTCCACATTTAGCTTCCATTTTTTAGTGAAGTGGTGTACTTTCACATTTATAGCTTTATAAGACTTGGACATTGTATGGGTAAGAGTAACTACTGACCCATTACAATCTTAAACAGACTTCTATGGGTAGCAAAGCTCTTCTAAATATTAAAACAAAATTATGCAACAATAAGCAATTATGGCCAATTCCTCCATTTAGCATTTGTAAAGTACCTCAAGTACTCCTCTAAAAGGCCATTAAATCTCTATCTAGCCATCACTTTGAGGATGATAGCTAGACAAGAAATTAAGCTGTGATCCGAGAAGATTCAAAAATCCTGACCAAAAAATCCTAATGAATTTGTTGTCTTGATCACTCATAATGTTCTAGGGGATACCTCAGTACTTAACCATAAACTTAAAAATAATCAAGTTATATCCTCTACCATGCAATGCTTCAAAAAGTGATCTACCATGACCAAAATAATGGCAAATCTCCCATTTTAGGAAGGCTAAAAATAAAATCCAGTGAGACACTCTCTTATTGTCTACTTAGTACTTATAATAGCTCCAAAAGTTTTATGGTCTTATCTCTTATAACCTTAACTTGCTAGCAGATGAGATAGATTTTGGTGTAATTAACCATATCATCACACATCTACAGCCAATAGTAACCTTGTTTCAACATAGTATAAGTTCTTTACTAGCTAGAATAGCTGACCCATAATGTATTATGACACACCTTCAAAAGTATCTTGCTCAAGTTACTAGCTTTGAGGATAAATAGTCTTCTCCCTTTTATCCACAGTAATTCATCCTCCACCTAAAATTGATGAGTTTTACCCTCTTTAACAAGATTCATGATGGTGTGAGCCATCAAATCTTTAGCAAGATTCTTTCTAATGCACTCTTGTATATTAGTAGTGACAAGACTATAAGTTATGTACATTGTCAATGTCATTGCCATAAGCTCAGCCTTGCCACTAAGGACATCCACAACCTATTTGGTTTATCCCACCTTATGCTCAAATTCAACGTCAAACGTTATCAATAACTCCAACCAATGGCCTTGCTTTGGGTTTAACACTAGTTAGGTGAAGAAGTGACTAACAAAAGTGTTATCAATCTTCCACAAACTTTCACCTAAGAAAGTAATGTCTCTACACCCTCAAGCAATGAATAACTGCTAGCATTTCTTTCTTCTATGCCATATATCTCCACTCAGCTTCCAAAAGCATATGGCTTTTATAGGTGAGAGGATGTCCCTCTTGAAGCAAGACTCCACCCAATGCAAAATCTAAAGCATGGGTCAGCACTTCAAAGGGCTTGGTGATATCTATTAAAACAAGCATAGGGTTTCTAGTCATAGCCCACTTTAGATCCTCAAATGCAATCTAGTATGTCTTGGTCCACTATCAAACTACCCTTTTTGGTGCTATCCTATTGGAGTGTTAATGAGAATATAGATGACCACGCTAAGGATCACTAAGAAGCTTTGCACCTTCCAATCGGATCTATGACTAGAGCCAAGGCAAAGAAGATCAGGGAAGCAATTCAAGGGCTTTATAACACACTTTGGAGCTCATATAAGGAGCAAGGGCTTAGAAACTTAAGGTCTATTTACATAGAAGCCATGCCTTCCACTTAAGCCATTTGACCATCTAACATTGCAACCACTTGGAGCATCCAATTGGTGCCCAACTTGATTCCAATTGGGTAGCCCTTTTTAGCACCACATGTTCAATTCTTTAAGCATAATTAGGGTATTTTATTGTGCAATTATGTATTAGCTTGTTTGCTAAAAATTTTGCTAAAAAACATCGCATTAATCTACTTCAAATTTTGCTCAAATTTTCCTCATTTTTCCACCACAATTTTGTGTAGAAAAATTTTGTGTTCTATTTCACACTAAATGTTTGATCTTAGCTTTGTATGATTGAAAATTTTCTACTCTTTTGGTTTTATTTTTATTTCATTTTCCTTACTTGTTTTGTTGAAGGTTCTATTGAAAATTCTACAGAATTTTCATTCTTTATCTTATTATATTTCAAGTGTTTGATAATTTCTTTGAGTTACCTTTGCTTTATGCTTGCTTGTCCATTGGTGTGGGACTGAATTTTACTTCATTTTAGTGTGGTTTGGTGCCATTTTCCTCTCAATTGTATCAAGTTTTGTGTGGCTATCCAACTCCCCTACTATTGGCCAAAACTTTGTCACAATTTTCCTGTGTAAGTTTACCACTGTCCTAGCTTAATTTTTTATTGTGGTTTACCCCAAGAGCACCTTCCTTTTGAGTACACTCATAGGGAAATTGTCTTAGGCCAATTATGGCTAAGTAAATTGATTTATAACTATTTAATTCATAGATATAAAAGTCGAGACAATTTTCAATAGCAAATGAATTGTTGGGAAGATAAAAGATAGAAGAGGAAATACCAGTGGAAAAATAAAAACAAAAGAAAAGAAAAAAAAAGTGTGAGAGAACAAAAGCAAAAGAGAAAAGTGCAAGTGAGCAAAGAAAAGATCAAAAGAAAAGAACAATACAAGAAGGCCACAAATGTTGTCTTGAAATTTTTTGTGAACAAAAAAAAAATTTTCATAACTTTGAGCTCCATTCAATCTACAATTTGAACTCATTTCTAAGTTATTTTTTCCATTGTATTTAACTTAAATGTGTTTATTTGGAATGGATGATCAATATTCTAGCTTAGAAACTCAATTTGGAGTGCAATTACTCTTTATTTTTGCTATGACTTTGTGATTTCTCCTTGCAACTTTCAGTCTGCCTAGAAAATTCTAGTTGATGGCTGAAACTTCATCTATTTTGTTGCTATCCATTTTTTCCTTGTGCTTCCTTATTAATTTCTTACTTCTTGTTCTTATTGTTTCATGCCACATTAAAGTTATTTGAGAGTTGTGTGATATTGATTACTACATCTTGTGAACTACAAGACTTTGCTTCCTTATTCTAATAGGACTTTAAGGAAAGCATACAAGAGTGGTAAAAGGCAAGAGTGTTGTGAGCTCATTAGAGGGAAAAAAGCCTAATTATAAGTGCAAAAACGAGTGGAGTATCCTAAACATGTGGGAGGTAAGTGTTTAGTGAGGTCTCTATTTTATCTAACCTTTGTTTTGTAGAATTTTATTCTCAAAAAAATGGAGAAAGGTAGTGGTTCACAACTCAATGAAGCCATGTTCACTCTAAGAGTAATGCAATAACAATTTGATAGAGTTAATATGAAAATTAATAGTCTTGGTGAAAAAATCTCAAATGTAGAAATAGAAGGCTTTCTCATGAAAGAAGAGTTAGAAGAACAAATGACCAACATGGAAATAATGAGGGGGATTAGAGGGATGAGAAAGATAAAGAAGAGTTGTTCACTCCACACTATGAGACCAAAAGAAATGAAAAAAAGAAAAAGTAGAAGCCATGTGGGAAGGAGACATGAAAGACCAAGAAATGGAAAGGGTAGATTCTAGCTTACACAATATTAAGATGACCATACCGTCATTTCAATGCAAGAATGACCCGAAGGCTTATCTTGAATGGGAAAAGAAAGTTGAATTAATCTTTGAATGTCATAACTATTCAAAAGAGAAGAAGGTGAAATTGGTGGTTATGGAATTCATGGATTATGCCATCATTTGGTGGGAAGAATTGAAGATAATTATGAGGAAGATATTTGTCCCTTCACACTACTATAGAGTTCTATCAAAAACAAACTTCTTCTAACTTTGCTCATCAATCAAATTCTCCTTAAAAGACAAATTGAGACAAGAAATAGGAGTAAAAAGATCTCAAACCTTACAAGAAGCCTATGGCTAAAACTTTCTCAAGACCTAAAGGAGAGGATTTAAAAGGCAAAGGCAAGTTAGAAGTGCTATAAAAGCAAAGAAATATCCAATGCTTTAAGTGCTTGGGTCATGACCACTATGTCTTTGAGTGTCCCAACAAAAAAACCATGATGATGAAAGGTAATATGGAGGTTGAATCAACTAGTGAACATAAAGGAATGAAGAAATGTCCAATTCTAGTAGTGAAGAGAGCTGTTGTATACGAGAATTGGCCCGGAGGAAGTAGTGGGCTCGGGGTCGCCAGAGGCACCCCAGCGAGCTCCTCCCCCAGCGAGTTTTGTTATAGAGAGCCACACCTCACTGAATAGTAGCCCAGTAGGATAGTCACAAAGATAGCCAACCCCTCCTTACAAGAGCTCACTGGCTTTTCCAACAGCATTAGGCTCGTTACCTCACTGGTCCGCTGAGCTCAGAATCCTAGCGAAGAGGTACTAAACTTTCTGCATGGCGAGAACAACACCAGACCATGACTACAAGCTAAAGTCTATGATCAACAGAAGGGCCCCACCTCATAGTCTACACTCTACAATAGCCGAATTATAGCCCCTTATTGTCTCTTCTATTTATAGTTTGATGTAACACCACTGTAGTTAGTAATTAATGCATGTAACTCCTCCTTCGTCTATAAATAGGATTGCATTGTTAGAGGGGGAGAGAGAGAACAATCTTGTAAGTGGAAACACTGCTAAAATCACTTCTTAGACATTAATAAAAACTTCTGCCGTGGACGTAGGGTCCGGTGCCATCCAAATTTGGCTGAACCACACTAAACCTTGTACCTTCGTCCCTACTCTCTCTTTGATCCTTGTTCATCTCGTTGTTCTATTAGGGTTGAACCAGATACAGGCTTGAGATCACATAAGAATCCCCCCGTTAGCCAGAGTTTGGAACATAACCAAAATCTGATGTTAACATTTTGGCACCATCTGTGGGGATCTCACCTATTCTGGTTGATTCTTCGCTACAATGGCCAAAGGAAGAGTTACTTGGGCCTCAAACGCACGATGTCATACTCCAGATGGTCATGTCTCAATAATGGACTTGTCTACTGCTCTTGTCATCAGAGCAGTTGCGGGTGGCATCCCAGCCAGCTCTGTACAACCGGCTTTCACTGCCAATAGCGTTGGAGGATCGTAAACCTGGCTCTAACGTTAGGAGAAACTTGAGCACATGATGGGAGAACTGACTAAGATAGTCACAATACTGGTGCAGGCACAAGCCTAAAATGTGCAAGCGTAGACTGAATCCGCCATACTCGAGGCTAGACACTCCGGTAAAGCCAACCCAAGGCAAACCTTGCATCACCATCCACACGACCAGGGCAATGAACCAAACCACCAAGTAACTAGCCAAGGAATGGGGGGTTTAGGTATTATGGTGGAAGGTTTCCTTCAAAGAATTAAGTATTTGGAGGAGCACCCTCGCGTTCAAAATAACCAAGGGCATTTTGGGGAGCAAACCCATCTCTCTGGAGAGATCTTGGAGGAACCCCTACTGTGTAAGCTTAAAGTTCCAGCCATCCCATTGTATGATGGAGACAGCGACCCGTGTAACCATCTGGACTTGTTCAACATCTAGATGGATCTCCAAGCTTGTAGCCCCTTGGTCAGATGCCATGTCTTCCCCGCTACTTTGAGTGAAGTCCCTCGAGCGTGGTTCAAGAGTCTCTCAGCTCGCAGCATCAGCAGTTATGAGAAGTGTCAAGAAAAGTTTATCGATCAATACCAAGCACTGCGAAAATGACTCACGTCCTCATGCCACCTCGCTACGATCTTCCAGGGCAAGCAAGAGGCACTGAAAGATTATCTCGCTCGTTTCAGACGCGAAGCTAATAATGTAGAAAAATCCTCAGACAAGGCTATTCTGGCTGCCATCTTGGTAGGATTCTACAGGGATGGAAAATTGTTTAAGAGCCTGTACAAATCCCCGGTAGGCAATCTAGGTGAGTTTTATGAACAGGCTGCGAAACAAGTCAGGTGGGACAAGACCTTCAGCTCACAAAAAGCCAAAATAAGTGGCTCAGCTCCAAGCAGGAAAAGAAATAACCATGGGAAAAGGAATGACAACCCCGTGTTCCAACTTGCAAAGAAGAGCAAAGATAAGCGACCCCCATTTCAAGCTCACCACAGCACCTATAGCATCTTGTCGGATGCTCAGGACAAGATCTTCGCAATGGAGAGGGACAAGGAAAACTTAAGAAAACCTCCACCCCTAAAGACTCTCGGCAAGTCCAGAGTCAACCGGAGAAAATTCTGTGCATACCATAACGAGTTCAGGCACGTCACCTAGGAATGCTGGGCACTACGAGACGCTATTGAGGATCTCATCAAAAGAGATCGTTTACATGATTACATTGTGCAACCTTCCAAACAACAATATGGATCATCCTGGCTGGACGCCAAGCAAGGGCGATCCCCTACTATTAGGATGATCTTTTGAACTTTTGTATCTATTTATAAATTGTACAAATATTTTGAATGTAATTATTAATACTAAGTTTCCTTTTATCATGCTAGTAATGCCCACAGTCCGTATGCTGTCAACTTATCGCAAATCTTAGAAAAGGGTTCACACTCTAATCCTTCACTTAATTAGGCCCCCGGAGCTCAATTTGGAGAAAAATTGACAAAAACTTAGCCAGTTGAGTTGTGGGCTCACTGAGGCGTGGAGATGCTTAAAATAAACTCACTTAGCCAGTTGAGCTGTAGGCTCGCTAAGACGTGGAGATGCTTAAAATAAACTCATTTATTTGGGCACAAGATCACCCTAACCACAAGATCGGTCACCTTTTATTTGGGCACAAGATCACCCTAACCACAAGACCGATCACCTTTTATTTAGGCACAAGATCACCCCGAGCACAAGATCGCTCACCTCTCTGCTTCATAGCTCTCATGCGAACTCAATTAAGTTACAGCTCTTGTGCACACTTACCTATTTGGGCATAAGATCGCCTCGAGCACAAGATCGCTCACCTCTCTGCTTCGCAGCTCTCATATGAACTCAATTAAGTTGTAGCTCTCATGCACACTTACCTATCCGAGCACAAGACTGCTCGTCTATTTGGTTTATGACTCTCGTGTGAATTTAATGGGATTATGGGAACCACGGCTTGTGCATGAATCTATCCTATTATTTGGTAAATTTTGTTTTTGTATTTTTGTAGGAGCTACCCGAGGGCGACATTGCCCTAACACACAGCTTACATTATTTTTGAAATCATGTGTAAGTTTCACAGATGATTCAAGCCAGAGCGTATTACAAAAGAAAATGGCAACAGACGAAGAGTGCATAAAAGCCAATTTTATTCATTAAAAGACCTCAACGAGGTATATTTACATCAGAAAG
>JANHAO010013482.1:0-15820 GCA_026873985.1 Saraca asoca
TCAAGGGCAACATACACAATATTTTACAAAGGTTATATGTCCATACGACAT
This sequence comes from Saraca asoca, assembly GCA_026873985.1. Lineage (NCBI taxonomy): Eukaryota > Viridiplantae > Streptophyta > Magnoliopsida > Fabales > Fabaceae > Saraca > Saraca asoca. Next base: position 52 of record JANHAO010013482.1, read on the forward strand.
CTAAAATATTCCATTTACTCAAATAAGTCATAATCTATCACATCCCAAAATATGGGTATATGATTGGCGCAAATCACCTAATGGCAACCTGTGAACCTATGAGCATTCATTTCTTTCATAAAAAATGTATACTTTGAAAAATCATGAAAGCAATGCTAAAAATATGTCAATGGACATAAATTTAAATATATGAAATGCAAGCTTTAATAACCCTATTTTATGAACTTTCTTTAAAATCTGAATACAGATTCTTTTTCATATTTCATAAAACATAAAACCTTTGTGTTTTGTTTAATTGAAAGAACATAATCACTAAAGAGATAATCAAGAGAGCCACATACTTTATAGTATGAAAGCATATACTGAGCATTTGAACTAATTAAGACATTCCTAAGATCTATTCACTTGAAATTGTTAATGGAACAGGATGAGTACAACGTAGATACTCAGTGAGCAGAAATCTCCACCCAACATTGGGTGGAAAATACTTTTGGTCATAAAAACATATATATATCATACATCACTTATATATATATATATATTCAAACACTTACTATATCATATCCTTTATCTCCAAGTGTAGATGTGATAATCTTTTCCACATTATCATGCAATCCATTTGACATTTCCTTTTCCTAACATTAGCTCTTTAGTTCAATCATAATAACTACCAAATATGGTGGCATCATAATAACTTATATATAATGGCTACCTGTGTGGTTGGTAAAAAGGGACCCTTAAGTCATGCAATCAAAATGAAGATATTTAGTCTATATAATTCACTAGCCTTGTGAAATAAATTAGCCACAAATAACACACACTGATCATATGCAAGTTTAGGGGAAAAAGCGATAAGGATTGTGGTTTTGAACCATTTCATTCCTTTATTGAATGCACATTACTGCATTCCATATAGTTGTGCCCTTCTACACTGCACATTTAAATATGTCATTGGCAATTATGACTTCATAATGACTAATGAATCAGACTGTTTTATCTTCCTAGTGCACATAGGTTTCCCCTTCTTACTTTGTATCAGTCACATACACAATCTTCTTCTTCATCGATTATCTAATCGATGAATTTCCCTACAGAAATTATCATTTACTTTACTACATTCTTCCTTTCTAATTATCCAAAAATCCTATACTTATATATATCTATTAAAGGACTTATGTTTAACATAATTAATTTGTTTAAACAATTATTTAATTTATACCAAGTAAATATAACTTAATTAGTTTATTTATCTAAATTACATGATTTTTATGGATTTAGGTAAAGTCATATTATCCCATTTTGGAATAATTTACTTCACTTTAATAATTAGAAAATGAATAAATTATGTAATTCATTAAAATTATTAAAAGTCAAATTTTTTAATAATATCTTACTAAAATAGTAAAAGTATGTTCTAGCCCTATGCTAAGCCTACCCTCACATACAAACAATCAATCATGTAAAATAATAAATCACATAACACATCTATCATAGATTACAAACTAAGATGTATTTTTTTTTCTCATTTTGAGATCATTGACATGTCATATCATAATTTGAAATCATTTTGTATCCATAACTTACATTGAATCTTTTGATGCTCATAATTTATCTAAGACCTTTCTCATACTCTTTACATATCCTAAGCCTTTTTTAATTCTACATTTATTTATGTTCTTAAATTAAGCCTTAATCTCAATTTTCTAACACGTTATGAAAACTTTGAAAATATTACTTTACACATAAAAGGAAGTTGGAAGAGCAATAACTCCCACTCATTGAGCAAAGAGAATCCTCCTAGACATTCCTCAATCATCAATTCAAATAATTGAAAGGCTTAGGTAGTTGTTAATATAGAATCTCCCAAAAGAACCAAAATTCATAGATTAAAATTTAAAATCTGGAAAAAGGTTGATGAATTTGACTAGATCAAGCCTTTAGCTCGATTAATTTACCTATATTTGATAGATCTAGACTAAGGATGCAATGAGAATTTTTTGGCCATAGTTTTAGTTTTCAGAGAGTTTCTAAACATACTAGGATTGTAATTTCTTGAAATGAGTGTGTTCAGAGTTTTTCTTAACCTAACACTGTTTGGTTGACCAATTTGTGTTGGTCCTAAAAATTATAATCTTTAGATCTTGAGTTTCGATTCTTATTAAAACTTAGTAGAAGTATTTAATCTTTTTGGAGATTTTATAACACAATTAACATAGTATATTTATTGGTAAGAAAACAATTTAATTGTAGTCACAAATTTAGAATTAATGCAAAATGCAAAAACATGTAATCAAAATAGAATATTTGTGCAGAAAGATAAATGCAATAAAGTAAATGAAGAACATTAGATTTTTAAAGTGGTTCCACCCTATAGGTTTGGTCATTTGGCCATTATGCTTACCCACTAGACCAGTTTCCAAATCTAGTCAGGTTAACCTTGTGCGGGTACTATGAAATCTCGACCCTTAAAACAATTCATCATCAAATTATCTCTTCATATGTTATTTTGGAATGGTTAATATTTGAAATTTCTTGACTAACTTATTTTGATTGTTTTCCCTATCTTACAGATTGAATCGCATATTTTGCACTCATTGTTGAGTCCTTATTGTTTCTTTTCCTACATAGATTTTGTGTACCCTTTCATTCTTGGCTCGTAGGCTCTTCTTCCATGGTTCTTGGCTTTTACATTTGCTCCTAGTGCAACTAATTTTTTCCATTACCTTTGTCCATCCCTTATTCTTGTCCTTTTGGTTTAGTGTTTATAGTTGTTATTTTGCCATTGCTTAGTCACTCCATTTCCTTTTGCATCTTTCTTACTATATCTTCTTCATCTTTTCCCTCGTGTTGATTTTGAACTAGATAGTTCATGGTTCTTATTTCTTACCTTTTGAGGTTTAATTGCTCCCTCTATGAACTCTATTTATATCGTATTGTTGTTTGTTCTTCTGAACTCTTATTCTTAATTCAATATTTGTTCATCATCTATTATCCTATGTATATTACTATCATGTCTAGTGAAGTCCTTATCTCATTTTCTATATTTCATATCTTGATCTATTCCTTTTCTTTCTATGGTCATTTCACCTTCGAGTCCTTATCCCTACTATTTAATATTTGATTTAATATCCACTAATCTTCAATCTCTTATTCATCACTTTTTTCATAGATTCTCTTTTCAATGATTTATTTTTCCTTTCCTTTTTATCTCTTGCTTCATTCCTAATGTCATTCTTTACATTTCCTATTTTACTTCTTCCACATCTCTAGCTATTACCTTCTTTATTTGTGATTCTTTCTCATTCACTTGTTCCTTGTTCCTATTTATTATGGTTATGTTCTTATTATCAGTTCTACCTAACTTAAACTACGAGCTCCTTATCACTTTAGTCTTTGTTATCCCACTAATCTCTCCCTTTAAATCTCTTTATACTACTAGTTTCTTCAGTCTCCATCTTTCATTTTACTATTATTCATTGTACTCGCATTCTCACATATTACTTATATTCTGCTTGGTGTCTATTCATTTTGTAAAGAATCACTGCTGACTCTTCCTTATTGTTCTCTTAACTAGCTATTTGTTTTTCCTTCTTTACTTGTTTGTTCTTTGGCCATTCCTTTTTCTACATTCTTTATTTACTTATCTAATATTATTTATTCTTTCTTTTTTTCATTACACTTTTCTATTCCTTTCATACATGTCATACCAATTTCATCACATACATAACATACACAACTTAACATTTTGTTATCTAACTTACATACATGTCACATGTACCACTTTTCATCTTAAACATAAGCATACATTATGATGTCATTTATTCTCATATCATGGAAACTTATGTGGTTATCCATGGCAATCTTAGTCTTTTTCAGTCATCTACTCAATTAGTCAACATATCATAACTATGGAATTTGTCATCTTATAAAATTTATGCAATTATTCCTAAGAATCATATATTTCTTAAAACAAATCATTAAACATGAAAATGAACATCACGCTAAGGCAATAACATCCTAAAATAAAATCAAATAAAACATGAAAAATCCTAATATGAACGTAAAGAATAAAAGGCTTTATTAGCATTACCATAATCTTATGGTGCTATGGGTTCAAAACTAGAGCATCACAAATGTACTCCAGACATTTCTCTATATGATCCATCTTTTGTACAATTATGACTTATAAGAGTTCCTAGAGCTTCGTGGGAGTATCATTTTTTGACAGTGTGTGACTACTAACTCTTACCCAATTAGTTTTAAGAATTGTTGTTTCTTCTTGATTTCCTATCACATAATTTTCTTATTTGATTCTATCTTATGATTATTGTACTTACATCCTTGATTTTGGGATCCATTGGTTTTCCATCATTCGATAACCAAACTTAAAGAACATATTTGTAGCATGGTTTCTATGTATCTCCTTTCAAAAATTTAGATCACATCCAAAATGTATCATGATGATAGTAATAATAGATCCAAATAGGAAAGATCTCTATGTTTGTTGCTAAGCCACCATCAACATATAGTTCATCACTATATAGGCATCATATCTTGTCCCATTCGAGATATAGGTTATCATATGTAGGTCTATGTAGGTAAGTTCCAACCTTTGTGTTTCCCAAGGTAGGATGATGTTTATAATGAAGTAGTGTAAGACCTATAAGATTAGTGGCATGTCTTCAACGGTGATATGTAGTTTATTATCACTTTGGTCACAATATCTAAATCGCTTCATTGTGGTACCCTCAACTAGACACCCAAATAATATTTGCAACAATTGTGTAGTTATAGTAATCTTGATCCCACATAGATAAGTGACTAAAGTCTATGGGTCAGTTAATTCTTCATTAAGATTGGAATAGAAATATCTCTTAGCCTCTATTTAGATAGATGCTAAATAAATCACAAATCCCTACCAAAGTTGTGATTCCAATGGTTAAAGTACTTTATACCATTGAAACTCATCATATGTTATACGGAAGATGAAGTACAGTGGATGTGCAATCCTTGTCCTAGTTCCATAATCATATTTGTCTATCACATCCAAATCCAAAACCAAGTAGGGTAAAAAGAGCAGTTAGTTCTCTTTCTCACATAATTATGAAAATTTGAAGTCTAAGAAGCTTGGTCTAAAAAGGTTTTACTAGTTTTTGTACTCTTAGAAGAGAGATTAGAGAGAATTAGGGAAACTTAAAGAGTCTTGATAGTGGAGAATGTGAGAATGAGAACAAAACTCAATGTAAGGCCTTATATAGGCTTATGTCAGTTAATCGGGCTTAAGGGACTGGTCAATCACTTGACAATGCCTCTTTCTTTTTTTTTAACTTCCTCATTCTCCTTCTCACACTTAATGGTAAGAAAGGTCCTTATTTCTTCCTCCTACATTTGAGGGTAAAACTGTCCTTATCTTTCCTTTCACTTTCAAGGGATACGTTCACCTTTATTTTTCCCTTTTTGTTGTTTGAAGGTAAAAGTGTCCTTATTCACCTTTCTTTGAATTGGGTTATATTTGTCATTTCTCTTTCTTTCTAGTATAGGTTAGACTCATTTTTATTGTCCTTCCTTTTGATTAAGAGAAAATTCATCATTATTGTGCTTCTCATATTAAAAGGTAATTTCATCATTTTATGTGTCCAATGTTTTCTATACTATGCTACAATACTACTTTAATAACATCTAATACATGGACTTAATTATTATTTAGTGATTGGATTAATGGTTTTTTGAACAATGATGGGTGTTCCTAAGTGCATTCCACCTTTCCCAATACCCACTAATCCTATTTGTGCTAGCCAAATAAAGCTATGCTCTAATACCAACTTGTTACATCTTAAAATTTGGGTACATAATTGTCATGAATCACCTAGTAGTGGCCAATGAACCTATGAAAATTCATCTATTTGTAAAACATATATTGTTTGAAAAAACATGTAAACAATGCTAAAAATATGTTTGCACACATTAATTTAAAGATATGAAATTAAGCTTTAATAAATCTATTTTGTAAATTTTCTTTAAAATCTGAATGTGAAATCATTTTCATATTTCATAAAACATAAACCTTCAAATCATATATGGTTAAGCAAACACAATTACTAAAAAAGTAGCCAAGAGAATAACCTATCTATTAACATGAAAACATATGCTGATGAGTAACTATTAATTAAGACATTCCTTGGATCTATTCACCTGAAATTATTAATTGAATGGGGTGAGTATAACCCAGGTACTCAATGAGTTAAAATCTCCTCCCAACTTTGGGTTGGGAACAATTTTGGTCATAATAACATATATAATATATGACACATATCCACACAGACACATACATGCAATATCTTACATCCTTTGTCTCCTAGTGTACATGTCATAACCTTCTCATCATGCAAATTCCATTTGATGTTTCCTTTTCCTAATATTAACTATTTAGTTCAATCATAATGATTATCATACAAGGTGGCATCATAATAACTCAATTATAGTGGCTACCCATGGTAGCTAGAAAAAAGGAACCCTCAAGTCATTAAATCATAATGATGGTATCTAGTCTATATAATTCACTAGCCTTGTAAGATAAATCAACCATGAACAACACACACTGACATTATGTAAGTCTAGGGAAAAATCGATGAAGATTGTGGTCCTGAACCACTTCATTCTTTTATTTAAAGCATTCTCTGCATTTTGTATAGTTTATTGAATGCTCCTTATTGCATTTTGTATAGTTATACCCTCTAACACCACACCATTTAAATATGTCACTAGCTATTATGGCTTCATAGTGACAAATAAATTAGTTTGTTTCATTGTTCTAGTGCATATTGATTTCCCCTTCTTAGCTATGTGATCCTTGAATTTCCCTATGGAAATTATCATTCTACCCTTACTACAATCTTCCTTTCTAATAATCATAAAATCCTATGCTTACACATCTTTATTTAAAGACTTATGCTTAACATAATTCATTTGTTTAAACAATTATTTAATTTATACCAAATAAATATAACTAAGCTATATGATTTATGTGGATTTAGGTAAAGTCATATTATCCCATTTTGGAATAATTTACTTCACTTTAATCATTATCAAATGAATAAATTATGCAATTTTCTAAAATGATAAAAGTCAGATTTTCTAATAATATCTAAAGATGTGTTCTAACCCTATGCTAAGCTTGCCCTCCCATACATACAATCAGTCAAGTAATAGCACTTATGTGCTAGATTATAAATTAAAATGTGCTTTTATTTCTCATCTTGAGATCATTAACAAGTCATATCATAATTTGAAATAATGTCATATGCATATCTTATGTCAAATCCTTTCATGCTCATAATTTATCTCAAACCTTTCTTATGCTATTTACATATTCTAAACCCTTATTAATTCTACATTTATGTATGTTCTTAAGTTAAGACTTAATGTAAATTTCTTAACACATTAGGAAAACTTTGGAAAATTTTGAAAATATAACTTTGTACATAAAAGGAAATTAGAAGGGCATAAACTCTCACTCACTTGGCAAAAAGAATCTTTATAGACACATTCTTAAATCATCAGTTAAAATGATTGTAAGGCCTAGATTATTGTTAATTCAAAATCTCACAAAACAAACAAAATTTGTCGATTCAATGTAAGATTTGGAAAGAGAATGATGAATTTGACTAGATCCAACTTTTAATTTGATTAATTTACCCTCATTTGGTAGATCTAGACCAGGTATGCAACAAGAACTTTTTCTTGCAAGGTTTTCGCCTTTAAAGAGTTTGTAAACAAACTAGGTTTGTGATTTCTCAAAATGAATGCATCCAATTTTTTGTCTAGCCTGACACCAATAAGTGCTAACCCAATTGGTAGACTGATTCAATAATGTTCATCAATCAATAGGCCCACCTTTAAGATTCTACCATTCAGCTCTCATATTGACCCACCTGAATCCTCTTTTAGGGCAGCCTAGTTAATCCCATGGGGTATTACATTAGCACACTAAATTCATTACATAATACATGTAAATCTGATTTCCAAGTCCAACTATCCTAACTTTATGAATGCACCATAAGAGCTCCCAAATTGAATCCCAGCTACAGGTTCGAGTGGGTCTTGATTTATTCATAATCTCAGTAAAAAAGATAATAAGAAAAGAACAATCAGTCTCTTCAACTTTGTGAGTGAATAAATTTGCCTACATCAGTGGTTCAAAATAAAATCAGAATGGCAACTAAATGGCATATTATAAGTTGTCCCATATCAAAGAACATAGTCCAATAATCTAAATTTTTAAATATGGAGCTAAAAGATAATCACTTATGAAATAAAATATGGACACATTACCTTAGCATCATACTTAATATTCTTTGGTTTGAAAATGAAAAACCAAACTATTCACATCCAAATAACCTTTTAAATAAGGAAACGTAGTACTTGTTCAAGGAAGGCATAAGGGAATGAATGAAATCCAAAATGTGCTCACTTTTATAAAAATGTTTAAGAAGAAATGAAAGAATAACACATTTCTTAGTTAAAACTACATATGACATAATAAACATAATGATCACATAGGAATGGATAAGTGGGATCTAAGGGATCTTATAATATACAACCAACTAGATGTGATATGTTACAAATCATAATAAGAACTAGGATTCAAGAGGTGGACCCTGGATCACATTGTGGTTGGTGACATTTTGCTTGTAGTGTGGTGTTAGATATATCAAATATCTTGAAAATCTAAAAGAATTCCCCTTTATCACTCCGCACAAAATTCGTTTCATATGCTACGTATATCAATGGCCATGTCACATAGCAACCAAGTGCACTTGGGATGTTCTAAAGACACTCTTAAAGATCCAATTTAAAGCCAAAAGTTTTTAGTTCAAAAACAATTACTTTATTTCTTTTTTTAAAACATAAACAAAATTCATAACTTAAAGGCATAAAAAATTCAACATAAAAATATTAATTTAAGGGGTCCAATATATTGGTGAAATCATATATAGATGTGCAGCACTCACCAACAATCAAATAAGTATATTTCATTCTCATTGGGAAAAATAAGATAAAGGGAATAATAAATACACATCTAAACTATAATCAAATGTGCATCTCTTAAATGAATATATAAAGTTTCAAAAGTTAATCAATCTTCTAAAATATCCAGCATCACAAAAACAAATTTTAGAAGAATTAGGATTTATGACAAACTCATAGGATTCTAGATAAAATAATAAGTCTAATCCATATAAAAATTGTATAAAGTCACAAGCCAAAACTTTAGTTGTAAACTGTAACTAATATTCATATACAACATTTATAAATCTATATGTATGTACAATAGTTTAAAATAATTATTCTTCCAAGATAGGGTAGAGAAATCCACTCACAACTTCTAAGGTTATTAAGCTTATCTTTAAAGCTTTCTAGCTTAGGATTACTTCCAAAGCCATCAAACTCTTCTTGGGTTCTAGGACAACATTTCCAACCATCTTGTGTTCCTACGATACTAAGAGTACAATTTTGATAAATTCTTCTCCAATAGGGATAGTAAAGCCATCTACAAGATAATAAGAAAGTCAAGGGATGGCACCCAAAGGTTAGCCATAGACCTTTTGAAGTTTAAGTTAGTAAGATCTTTAACGTGGTAAGAATGGAAAAATGATAAGGGTGTGAAGACATACCTAAATATTTATAGTATAGAGAATGAAACCCTAGTGGTTGTAGTTAGGCCTTGAATAGCTGGCTAAATAGGAATAGGTGGATATTTCTCTTACTTTCCTGCCCCACCTTCAATGAGTGATTGACAATGGAACCTAACAAGAAAGAGTTAGAGGTGAGCTCTGTGCTGATGAATGGCACTTAGGCTTGTTTTCAATTGTTAACATGTTGAGAAGTAATAATGTTGTGCTGTTGAGGCAAGTTGCATGCCATCAAATAGTACTTTAGCTTATCTTCAATTGTTGCCATGTTGAGAGATGACACTAGTAAGTCATTGAGGCGCTGAGGGCAAGTTATGTGTATGAAAACAACACTTAGGCCTATCTTCAAATAGTGGTGTGCCGAGAAGCGACACCACCAAGTTAATGAAGTGAGCTATATGTTAGAGAATGACATTTAGGCCTATCTTCAATTTTGGTTCCGCCTAGAGTCAAAATCATTAAGCCATTGAGGCAAATTATGTGCCAATGAATGGCACTTACTTTAATATTCATAATTACTTTTGCCTTTCTCCTCATTGTTGGGAGAAATTGACAAAAACGACCATTAAGTATGTTGTTTGGGCAAGTTGTGTGTTAATAGTTAACATTTAGGTAGTGATATTATTGACTTGTTGAGCCAAGCCATGTGCTAGTGAACATCACTTAGGCTTATCTTCAATTATTGGCATGTTGAAAAGTTGAGCCATTGAGCCATTGAGGCGCTATATGTTGATGAATGACACTTAAGCCTATTTTCAATTATTGGCATGCCAAGAGATGATGTCACTAAGCCATTGAGGTAAGCTATATGCCAAGTAAATAGTTAAATAATTGTGATTGCTTTTGCTTTTCTCCTTGCCATCGCACTTATTGAGTAATTCATCGAGGTGAGTCATGTGCTAGTGAATGAAACTTGGGCCTATCTTCAATTGTTGGCATGTTAAGAGGAATCTCCACTGAGTGATTAAGGTAAGCCATGTGCTGGCATATTGCTCTTTGGCTTATCTTCAATTGTTGGCATGTCGAGAAGTGATGCCCCTAGGTTATGTGTTGATAAATGGCACATTTAGAGTAATCACTAGCTCTTGCCCTCCTTTACACCATTAGGAGAGATCAATGATGGTGTTCAACAAGTGAGACATTGAAGCAATATTGAGGCGAGGTAGGGCAAATCAGATGTTGCTTAAGGCACTTTCAATGATTCTTTTAATGGCTATGGAGTGGCAAAAAGGCTTGAAATCAGGTCTAATAGGGCAAGGCTTTATAATGAATGCCAAGTTGAAAAGCATAGCACCATGGGTGCATGGTAACCTTGGAATTTTGGACACCTTTGGCTGAAAGCTAGGGACCAAGTCTGTTATGGGCTTGGCTTTGGTCTACTAAGCTAAAAAGCTTGGCACCATGGGCATAAGGCTACCGATGTGGAATTAGTGCTAAAAAGAATAACATTTCTGATACCTAGATATTAGGTAGTGACTTTTTGCCCAATGATGAACATCAAGATTATTGGAGAACAACTATATAGAGTTTGTAATTTCTCTTGTCCTTTTTCATGTCATTAGGAGAGATCGTCAAGGGACAAATATTAGATCATTGGAACCTTGCAATATAGACACCTTAGCTTAATAAGCAGATTGCCATGAAAGTATGACTATAAGTTGGCCTTAGGAATTGGTCACTATTACAAGAGTATGAGTAGTAGTCATTGGAGCTTAAGATGAAAGCAAATAATATTAGAAATGCAAGGTTATAAGAAGATGACAATATGGCAATTATAACTTCTCTTGCCCTCTTGCCTGACTTGGGAGAGATTGATAAGGGTTTTGTTTGGATGATCAGTTTGCTAGTAAGTGCCAATTATAAGTTCTATTGTGTTGTTGTTTGCAATGGAATAGGAATGTTTAGAGGAACTATAAAGCCTTGTTTCATACCTGCGAGTGACACTTCGATCAATTGTTATTTGGAATTTGATAAAGAAGAAATGCTTTGATGATGGGCCTCAAATACTGGTCTTTGTATGCTTCATATTTCCCTTACATTTCAAAGAAGAAATAATTTTCATCTAACTTAAATAATGCAAAATTCAAATATACAATTCTTGTGTTATATTTAGAGACTAATGAAACAAGCTATGTAGGAAAGGAATTATCATGATATAACAAAGAATATATTATGATATTAGATATGATAAAATCATCTCAGCTGATGTGTGCAAGACAATAATTTTGAGATTTTATGGAGAGTTTCTTACTCCCTTCTAAACAAAGACATTAAGTGCCCTATGTCAATCTTAGCCCCTACCAATAAGCAAACATATGACTCCAAGAAAGCCAAGCAACTAAGTGCCACACACAAAAGGCATAAACTTTGATAGCTTTGGAGATGGCATAGTAAGGCTTTATATTTCAACTTGTAATAGAGCATAAAAAAGGAAGTTTAGCTTAACAAGATTATAGCATTAGGTACTAATAACTAGCTATAAATTGTCATTAACATCAAACAACGACATAGATATTGTTGATGTGTGAATTTGGTCAACCCAAGTTCAGAACCCTAAATTGTAAATATATATATATATATAGAGAGAGAGAGAGAACAAGAAGACACCAGAGGTTTTTAATGTCATTCAGCCTAGTGCAATGCTTACATCCACATTTATTGTATTTTCTCTGTCTATTTTGGCAAAGTACTTGTATCTATTTTTTGTTGTCTGATCCTCTTCTATATTTTTCAGACTATTTGTTCCTCTCTAGGTTTTTCTATCCTTCTCTGTATACTGATTTCAATCCCTATTTATAGTTGTTGAGGTGTACAATCTTAACATTATTTAAAAAGGAAAAGAATCTAGAATTAACTTTTGCTTCATGAATTTCCACATGCAAGTTGATTTCTGTAAGTTGACATCCGCAAGTTGGTCCCTCCTCAAGTTTAACCATAGTATGTTTTGATTTGCGGTGAGACCTAACGACCTAAAGCTGCTGCTTTGACCCTTATTAACCAGTGATATGATTTTGCATTTAGCGACCTGATGCTTTGCTCCAACAACCTCAATCCTAGTTAAACTAGGTCTTTATTAGCTGGGTCTATCCATTGGACTTTTATCAATCCATTTATGTGATTCCAAAAGTATCCACAAGAGATATAAATGACACAAATATGAGATCTAGGTGCAAGCAATGACCAATGGCATGTAGTGTTAGCAAAATACCCTTGGAGATTGTGATTTAATAGTGAGAATAAATTTCGTCTAAGTTTGAATATGCAAAGAGTAACAATTTATGAAATGGGAAAAGGCCTATATTTCCTTTTTGTAGAGGCATAATGAATGCAAAGCTGCCAAAACTTCTCCTTTCTTGAATATTACATGTGATGGAATGAAGCAAGCATTTAGAACATAGTATGTTCGATGGTAAACAAGAACCTATTCAACTTGATGATCGCCCAATAAGGAGAAGTGGACTAATTGGTTCAGGTCTCAGTCCATTCGAATGTTGCTTTTGATTTAAAGAAGAGTGATGACATAAATGATCTATAGTTTTAAGAAAGCAATGTATACAATGGTGAGCATGATTGCCACCCAAATTGTAAGAAGTCATAAAGGATAGTGGCATTCAAAATTCCTATGAATTTAGAGGATTTGGCAAGCACCTTTTAAGCATAAGCCAAAATTCTAAGAGAAAGCTCGTAGCCAAGTGGAAACTAGTAGCCAAGTGGCAATGAAAGATTATATATATGTAAAACATATTAATAAAATCAAGAAAGTTGGAGGCTTACCTAGTATAATCTAGCATATGGAAGGCTATATTTGCGGCTATGACTTGGCGAAGGAATATTCATCTTTGTGCCTTTCATTTGCCACATAGAATCAACATCCCATGGTATGTGTGATTATGTGTGTCAATCATAAACATTGTGTTCAACAATTAGCACACTTTGCTAGCAATTATTCCATTTATTTTTTAAGAGGACTGACAAATATTTGAGAAATAGCCTAGTCACAGGTCTGCAATAGCCATGTTATCTTCTTTCTCCCATCGTCTTGGTGGTGAAAGACTTCAATAAAACTCTAGATAATGGTACTCGAGATCAAGAGCACAAAAATTTTATCAGAGGTTAAAATTAAATTGATTAATTGTTGCATAGCTGTGAGGTTTATTTTAACTTTTTGAGAGAAATGGATTCTTCAGATGAAAGGTGGGAGCTTTTTGAAAAATTTGAAAACTTTTGTAATGAATTTTTCACTCTTTATTCAAGGAAAATGAAGAGAGACAAACGATGCCAATGATAAATTCTTTTGATGGAGATAATATATAGAACCACTTGTAAAACAATCAAAAAGTCAAAGGATAGCAGACACAGATTAATCATAGACTCTTTTGATGACCAAGTTAGTAGAAGCTCTAGTTTAATAAAATAAGACTAGATAAGAAGATTATGGTGTAAGGATATACTTGAGTATTTATAATGTGGGGATGAAACATTATGGGTTGTAGTTGGACCTTGAGTACTGGGACAAATATAAATGGATAGGTGGTCCTATGAGCTAATGAAAATAAGTGGTTATCAAATTTTATCCAATTCATAATTCACACTTGCACTTAAACTATTTAGCTAAAAATCTAAACTTTTCTTCAAAGGCCAAAACTAGAACATTAGAGAACGTAAACTATTAATCTATTACTAGCAAAACTAATCATTTACTAACAGCCAAACAGCAAAACATCTAAACTTCCTAAATTCAAAACTCAGCCATCCAACTTTCCCATAAAATGTTAAAACATGAAAAGCATAAATTTTGAAATTAAAAATTTCAAATAAACTCATTCACTAATTCCTTGTAAAATGTATTTATAAGTCTTTTACACACTGATTCAAATATTTTTGGAAATCACCATTATATACAAATGCATTTTTATAAAGTTTATTCAGAAGAATTTTCGATATTAGGATTACTTAAGAAAAATATTAAGGTATAGAGAATTAATAGTTTGGGTGTACAGTACATCAGTATGGGTTTTAAAATACAAGGAATTTTATGTATTGCTTCAATTAAAGACATATGGGGTATATTGTAGCATCACGGCATTATAAAGCAGTAAGGAGTCAAAAATCACGTGAAAAATAAAACCTATAGTGACACATAAAAAAGCTTTTGTCCTATAATAACAGATGTTGTTCCTTAATTTTTTAAACTTTTTATGACAAATATGACAATATCATTATATGTTTGCTTATCACACCATTTTTCACATAATTTTTGACTCATTACTATATTATCTAAATTGGAAGTAAAATTAGATTTAGATATACTAAATCTTAAATAAATATGTAAAAATGAATTGAAAATTATGCAAAAATAATGATGCGATAAGCTAATATGCAATATTATTATGGTTCTTGTTTGAAAATGTCATTAAAAATCATATTATTAACTAAAATTGTTATAATTTGGTGGATATTATGGTTAATTTGAAAGTTTTATATAATTTAATGTTGCAGTTCTAAGTTTTCAAAAGTTTGTGGGAACAAAATCTAAACACTAGAAAGATGAAACGGATTTTTTGAGTTTTCCAAAAAATTAAGAATTTAAAAGTTAAATTAGAAATAATGATAAGATTTAACAATCATACTTGTGAACATATGTCCCACATTAGGTAATTATGATGTAAAAATGCTCTTTATAAGTGTTGAGTAATCATCCTCCTTACAAGGCATCTTTTAGGGTGGAGTGGAAGGATGGCATATGATGCTCTGATATCATCTTAGAAATATAAGCCTAACTCACCAATGTGAGACATATTTTAATACTAATGTGAGCCTAACTCCAATCCTTAAAACATATCTTATAAGAAGGAGGATTATTTAACACTTATAAAGATTATTTTGACACCACAACTAACCGATGTGTGACATATTTTAACAATACTGCTTTTGACCCTACACTTTTGCGGAGTTATTTACTTTTATTTTGTTGATGTTTATCAGCAATATTAGGAAAATATTTTATTTATTTTAATAAAATTTTATACACTAAATAAAGAAGTATTTAAATGTATTCTAAAATAAGATCATATCTA
>JANHAO010013483.1:0-15824 GCA_026873985.1 Saraca asoca
AAAAATGGAGGCAAATTGGATCTTAAGGTCTATTATATGGGTCACTCCCACTATCCTTCCAGTATCATTCACCAAATGTTAAAATTCATGGGCTATTGGTTTGGAATTTTAGGGGCGTGTATGCATATATATATATATATATATTTACTGAGATTGAACAAATTTTAATACTTTTTACCTTTTGTTTTTCTAGATGTGCAATAATTTCTATATTTGATTCTGGAAAGAGTAAATTATATAAGTCAAATTTAATAGAATTTCAAGGACATCATAAAAGATATTTTCCTTAGATTTATTTTTAATATTTTAATGCAAAAGAAATTTCCTTCTATTCCTAAAACTTATACAAATATCTTACATATTTAGTTATAAAATATCTTCTAAATATTCTCTTATTTTTATAATTGGAAGGGAGCATGTCTTGTAAGAGGCAGATTTTCTTAATTTCATCATATTTTTTTTGGAGGCAAGTATAATTTATTCCTCTTAAAATTAAAAACCCATTTGTGCAAACGAATTTCTCATTGTGAAATTGCAATATTGTTTGAACGGAGTGACTGAGCTCTAATAGATAAAAAGGATAAAGATGGATGACAAATGTTTTTACATTTTTGGCCAAGAGAAGACAAATGTTTGAAATTAAAATAATCAACAAATTAATCTAAAGTTGCCACGTGGCCTAATGGAAAGATCCCACTTGGCAAAAAAAGAAAACCTAAATTTCAGGTTGACAAAGATTTTCTTTGCCTGTGACTTCGCAGAGGGTACGCGCAGATTGAGCAAAGGAAGTGACATGTTTCACGTGAGGAAAGTAAATTTTGGCTCTGAATCATCTGACGCTCTCTCTTGCCCTTTCTACGTAATTTCTCATTCACAATCAATACCAATTTAGCATTTCAGATTCGATCACACTGAGGAACATAGCCGATCCAAACGGTGCTATAATTTATTGACTGAGTGTTTTAAGCAAAAAAGAAAAAGAATGAATGATGATTCATAAATGACAAAGTTTGCTTTTTTATGAACATCAGTTCAACTATGTGCAAGGTTCTGTAAATTCTTCTGGTAAAAACATCTATTCCTTCCTATTTGCGTTTTGGCAAATTATTACTGTCAGTGGTTGAACTGCAGGCTGCAGCAGCCAATGTCTATTAAATTTTAGACCCAACATTACCAATTGTTCACAAGGACTTAATGCTTCCCAACATTTCAAATTTGGTGAGGGAGGGAAAGACGGAAACTTGAGGCCTTTTTTTTTGTGACGTTACTTCACAGTAAAATTAATTCACAATAATCATACTTTATGATTGTAAGAGAAGTTAATTTTACATTTGCATAAAAAAATTGTCTGTCTTTTAACAAAATGAGATAGTTGTTATGGATCGATAATTCTCTAGTTGAAACCATACAGCACACATTTGTCACTCAGTCTTCCAATAAATTCAAATAATATTTGGATAGATAAACATGACATGTCTAGAGGTAACATAAGCCTGAAAATTGAAGTAATCACTAAGTCTCAAGAACATCCTACATAAATAGCTTTTAATGTACAATGGATAATGAACAATTGAATAAAGAGAGACAATTCCTTTTTATTGGTATATGTATCATTATATAATTTAGAGTGTGTAAGAGGAGATATTAAGCTAACACACTCTTAAAATCTCTAAACTAGTATCAATGAGCATCCAACAAGGCCTAATGTGCCTTCAATAAGTTGTTGATACTCTTCCTAAAGAGCGTTTTAAGCTAAAAGTTAAATAACATAAGTGAATATATTTTTTCTGAATTGACATAAGGCCTTTTCTTATAACTCTGGATGTAGTTTATGTGTTATCTTATATCAACACGACACTGGTGTCAATGAGCATCCAACAAGGCTCAATGTGCCCTTAATAAGTTGTCGATACTCCCCTTAAAGAGCGTTTTATGCCAAAGGTCAAATGATATAAGTGAACATATTTTTTCTAAATTGACATAAGTTCTTTTCTCATAACTCTGGGTGTAATTCATGCGTCCTCTTATATCAACATGACACTAAAAATACGAGGAATGTGGTCATGTATTTTTCTACTAATACTGGAAAAGCAAATTATATTAAAAGGATTAAAATATCTTTAAAATAAGAAAAAATTAGAAAAATTATATGCAAGTTGGATCGTTTCTAAATTTGAGTTATAAGACCTTTACACTATATTTGATTTTTTCACAAACTTTTGTGTTAAACTAAACACATTTATTTCCTTAAGTCGTTTCTAAGATTGATTTGTGATATTCCTCCCGTATGAAGAAATATCAATGCTCTCATAGATGATAAATTATTAGAAAAGTTTTATTCACATTCTGTGAATGGGAGCATAGGAGCTGAGGTACAATTGATAAGGCTTGTTATCAAATTTTACCTACCAATTTTAATGGGTGATTGGCATTTTAATTCTCATAAGGACTGATCAACAGCCATATAAAGGGACATAACAAGATTTCTTGTCTCTTAAAACAAAGTAGAAAAATGGATTTTGGGGTTATTTGTGTGTAATGCGGGTAATTTCGCATGAAACACAAGATAAGATAGATTTGAGGGCAAAAATAAAACAGCAAAATAGAAATTTGACGGACTCGAGTGTAATAACATGAACTCACGGGCATGATCACTTGTTGCACAGACAAAAACAAAAGCCTCAAAGTAATTGGCGTACGTACGAGCAATATGAGCTGTGCATCCGCCTTCATCATTCACGAGCCCATTTAAGACACTTGTTTCTGAACCATTTACAACAACAATCCGGCAGCATATATATAAAATCTCAGTTTATAAACCTCATCTTTCATAGGCTCCAACCACAAGGCTTAAACTTTGAGAATTTTGAAATGTCTACTAAATGTGTCTCCCTTTTGGCTGCTTGCCTCATCCTTTCACTAACTTGTCTAGAAACCGCCATGGGTGGGCGGATAATTCCTCCGAGTGCTCCCAGTACAGTTACAAGACCACTAGTTTTATCAGAAGCTCAAGGTTACGTGACCATGAAGCCCTTTGACAAATCAAATGTGCTCCAAGGGAGAGTAGTGAAAAGTTGCTTACCAAAAGGGCTTATACATAACTCGGCTCCGAGCAGATCCGTGAACTATAAGCCGCTAGGCTCAGGCGGCTGTTCTGGGATGCATTCAAAACAACCTTGATGATGTTTTCTCGAGGCTTGGTTTGTTTGTACATGGTTTTTTTTAGAAATCAATAGTTGTTGGAAGAGGAGAAAATCTGAGTGTGTTTATCCTTTGTTTCTTACTTGTGGTATGGTATATTACCAACTACATTTTTGAACAATTTGCATGTGAAAGGAGGTGATAGTGCCTCGTGTCTATGGTCGATGTTGGGACGTTGGCCAAAAATTAAGACGACATATATGATATTATATTTTTTTCGAAGCATAGCATGGATGAAGTATGCCGGCTTCATGTCAACTATCTGAATACTACTATGGTTATGAACTTTTATGTGTAGTGGTGGGAGGCTTCAGTTTTTGCTGTATTTATTTATCATTTTCCTTCTGTTTCTCTCTGGTGAACAAAATCTGAATTTGATTCATTTGAATTAAAAGAATAAATACGTAAAAGAAGTGGTGTACCTAAATCACAAGATGATCATTATACGTTGCCAATTTGCAAAAACTGACGGGGAAATAGGATGGTGTCAACGCCATTAGTCCCCTATTATGCTTTATATGGGCATAAAGTTCTGTATACACCGTGCGATCGCTTAAAACTAACTGATACAGAAGATACACAAAAGATATAGCACAAACCAATGCCATCTTATAAGCTGGTAACCTTTGAGAAGTCATTTTGTACACACAGCTTAGTGGCCGTAGGTAAAAGGCCACGAAGTAAACACCATTAGAGCTTTAGCACATTCCAAGAACATGAATATTTAGGAAATTACCAGAGATCTATACTAAGGACATAACAAGACACTCCATTTTTATGTCAAACTGGTAATAATTCAGACATTTGAGTACATGAAACGCAAAATACGTGATAGACTCCAAATAAGTTACCCCTCAGTGGGACAGTCTACAGGTATGCGTCTTGTGATATGGATATGTAAAATGAAAATACATATATAAAAGCCTAACTATACAAATCGTCATCATCTGCAGCACCAGCAGAAGTTGCAAATGGATCAGATCCAGCGGCCCTAGTTCCAGTCTCTGAAAACCTAAATTCGCTTCCAAAGCCCCTGGACTGCTGCAATGTCTGAGCAAATGCCTGGTATTTGCGGATATCAGCATCACTAACACTCCTACGGGCAAACTTCATTGACTCTTCAAAATGAACAGCCTTGATCTCAGCAACTTCTTCCTCAGTGTCTTCATCCATGGCCTCAGGGTTGTCACTTCTTCTCCTCTCCCGCTCTATATCCTGAAATATAGAGGACAAAACAAAAGCAGTGAGAAGCACTATTTGAAGCATGTGTTGGGCAAGAAATTATTGACAGTGCTTTCTTTGTGTTGCCAGATAAAGTTGACACCACAAGGGATGCATGACCAAAAAGTCAGTCGAGAAAAAGAACTGAAAGAAATATCTACTGATAAAGCAATCCAACCAAAATCATACCTTTTCAATGTTTTCTCTTATAGCATATTTGCATGCACGCTGGCATATCTCAGTAATATCAGCGCCGCTGAAGCCTTGAGTATATTTAGCTAGTGCTCTCAAATCAACATCTTTGGAGACAGGTGACTTCCTCAAGCAGGCTTTGAAGATTTGATGACGGGAGTCCTCATCAGGAAGAGGAATATATATCAATTGATCAAGACGACCTGGTCGAAGAAGTGCTGGGTCAATGATGTCAGGTCTGTTGGTTGCCCCAATTATGAAAACAGTCTTCTTTGCGGACATGCCATCCATTTCAGTTAGGAGTTGATTTAGAACTCTATCAGCGGCACCTCCAGCATCCCCAACACTACTTCCTCTCTGCAACAATGAGAGTGTTATATACATGCTGAATGTAACAATTTATAGAGTTGCAAACAATCAAAAAGGATGTGCGAAATAACATTAAAGGAAACATCATACGAGTGATACACATGCATCTGGAATTTTCCATACATGGATAGGTAATTGAAATGTGACCTCAAATGATATGTTCATGACTCAAAATCAGTTTCAATCAAGGCAAGCACACTTATATGGAAAACTAGCAGTGCAATGTAACAAATAACAACCTGAGTAGCAATGGAATCAAGCTCATCAAAGAAGAGAACACATGGAGCAGACTGTCGAGCCTTGTCAAAAATTTCTCGGACATTGGCTTCGCTTTCACCAAACCACATTGTAAGCAATTCAGGACCTTTGACACTGATAAAGTTTGCCTGGCATTCATTAGCAATTGCCTTGGCCAACAAAGTTTTTCCACATCCTGGGGGGCCATAGAAGAGGACTCCCTTTGATGGTGACATTCCAAATTTCTCAAATTTCTCTGGGTGTTCCACAGGATATTGAACAGTCTGTGTCCACAAGAGCAGAGACAGTTAAGAGTTAAATTGTTGAAAGAAAAAACCAAATGCTGTAATTTACTGTAGAAAAGATTTATGACCTCTTGCAGCTCACGCTTGACATTCTCAAGGCCTCCAATGTCCTCCCAGCTGACATTAGGCACCTCAACAACCTGTAAATGAGGACACAATTAATTAGAGAACTAAAAAAGATGACAGGCAGCCACCAACTAATAACATTTTAAACCTATTGAAGGAAAAAGTACTAACAGTTTCCCGTAATGCGGATGGGTTGCTTGTTCCTAGAGCTGTCTGGAAATGCTCATTTGTAACTGCCATAGAATTCAGTACTTCAGCATCAATAGTTTCATCTTCCAAGTCAATGACATCCATCTTCTCCCTGATGCATTGCAGAGCAGCTTCAGTGCAAAGGGCCGCAAGGTCAGCACCAACATACCCATGAGTGTCTTTTGCAATCCTCTCCAAATCGACCTACAGAAGAATGAGAAGGGTTAAACAGAGAAGCTATGGACTTCAAAGAATAAAACCAAGACCATAACCAAGGCAATATAACAGCTCAGGTGTACCTTGCAAGTCACAACACATAATTAAGCAGTACTGTGAGAAGAAATCCAGATAACTAAATCTTACTAATGCTGAAATTATAGTTATATAGTAAATTGTCTAGGTAGATTGATGAAGGTTTGAATCAGTGATAGAACATACATAAAAAAAAAAAAACAAAAACAAAAATCATCTGGAAAGAAAAAAAAAAAAACAATACTGATCAACTTACATCATCAGATAGCTTCATGTTTTTGGTGTGAATGCGAAGGACTTCTAATCTTCCAACTTCATCAGGCACACCAATATCAATTTCCCTGTCAAACCTACCAAACCTTCTCAATGCCGGGTCAATGCTGTTTGGGCGATTTGTTGCTCCAATGACAATAACATGAGCACGGGATTTTAACCCATCCATAAGAGTCAAAAGTTGTGACACAATCCTTCTTTCAACTTCACCATGTGTTTTCTCCCTCTTGGGTGCTATAGAGTCAAGCTCATCGATAAAGATTATGGATGGTGCATTCTTTTCAGCTTCTTCAAATGCTTTCCTGAGATTGCTTTCACTCTCTCCTGCCAGTTTGGACATAATCTCAGGTCCATTAATACAGAAGAAGAAAGCTCCAGTTTCATTAGCAACAGCTCTTGCTATTAAAGTCTTCCCAGAACCAGGGGGTCCATACAATAAAATTCCTTTGGGTGGTTTCACTCCAATTGATTTAAACAGTTGTGGATGCCTCAGTGGAAGCTCTACCAACTCACGGATTTGGGCCATTTGCTTCCTGACACCACCAACATCATCATAGCCAACTTCATCCAGCCTTTCCTCATCCTCCCTTTTTATGGGCTCCCCTTCACAAAAGATTTCAGTGTCAGGGGCAACCACACAATACTCCCCAGGATCAGTTTCAATGACCTTGAACTCTACACTTCTCATTCCTCCACGGACAAGAAATAGATCTCCTTTTCTGACAGGACGGTAAGCCTCCAAGAAGTAAGCTGCAAATAAGTAAAATGACAAATAAACATTTAACAAATGGCGAAATACATACATATTCAATCCCGTTAAGAAAAAAAAATTCCTATAAAAAATGAACATTAGGTCATTGTGAAGCTCTTAATGAGGAAAACAACAATGTAGAAAACACAAAAATTCACAACAGAAAGGTGATTTATACATCCAGCGATAAATCTTGCATGATATACAACACTGTATTCAAACTTCAAATTTTACTGTTGCAATAATGCAAGGCATCTCATTTAGGTGCA
Organism: Saraca asoca; assembly: GCA_026873985.1. Classification (NCBI taxonomy): domain Eukaryota; kingdom Viridiplantae; phylum Streptophyta; class Magnoliopsida; order Fabales; family Fabaceae; genus Saraca; species Saraca asoca. The sequence continues at coordinate 7,326 of JANHAO010013483.1, forward strand.
AATTCATGAAACAAAACCAAAATTTATCAAGCAGCCCTTCGAATATTAGAGAGGAAAACAAGTAACCACGGAACAAATCAAAATTACATGGCCTCTACGACATCTGAAATCGTACTCAGAACTCTCATTATGAACAAAGCAATGTAGGCACTCACGTTTCAAGTATGCGTCAAACAGATTGCCAGTGACACCTTCAATGGTGTCATCAATAGGTAGAATGTGCACACGTTTTCCATACTTGACATCTGGGCACTGGTGCACAGACACAACATCTCCAAGACGAACCCTCAAATTTGATCTCACAACTTTGTTCATCCTGATCTTAGGCTCCTCACATGTGTCATCGGCAAGAGCAATGCAAATTGTGTCCCTCCGTTTCTTGCCCTAAAAATACAAATCACAATACAAAGTAGAATGACACAGCTACCTGATAACACTCGTATACCCAAAAAATAGAAATTGAAGACAATAGTTGCAACAAACAAAATTTCAGTAAACATCAAAATACTCTACAAGTATAGAATGGTCATAATTGATACCTTTAAAAGGATTGTATCTCCTCGGAAAAGTTGGAGCTTTTCCATGGTATCAGGGTGCATGGACACAACGGAGTTATCATCGTTGACGGCCTCATCGACGACCAGTCTGTTCGGCGACTTCTTACGCTCCAAAATCGCTGTCGAGAAGTCTTTCTTCCCCGATTTCCTGACATTAATCGAAATTCGAACATCAAAACAATCATTGCAAAAAACATAAAGCATAATATGAAATTGTGAGCTGTAAACAAAATCAGTGACAGCGAAAAGAGTGTAATAGCACGAAGAAGAAGACTCACGAATCGGACGATTCAGCTTGGTGAGACATTGTTGGGATTCAAGATCAAAGCACGCAACTTTGGGCGACGACACTGAGAACGCAGAGAAAAAGGAACGAAGAGCTCTTGGAGAAGACCTCTGATACTTGTAGGGGGGTTTCAATTAACGACTTGTTTGGCACGAAAAGGTTTACCCGATTAGGAAGATCGTGTTTAGAACAGAACAAATCTTTCTTTTTTTTTTCTCATGTAATCAGAACAGGAAGACTCGTAAAGTTGGGCCTGCCGAAGCACATTGGGCTATTATGGGCACAAGGGGTATTAGACCCTTGCAAATTGCTTCTTTATCTATCCCCATATATATATATATATATATATGTATATATACGTACGTATATGGTGCGATTGGGAGAGCTTAACTACAGCTTATATTTGAACTTATCTTATAATATAAGTACTTTAGACAAAAAATTTAAATATTTATTTAAACTTATAAAAATAACTTATGACTCTTCAATAAGTCCATTTGAGCTTATTTTAATAAGTTTCATGGAGAAGTTTATCAAAAAGAACTTATTGAAACTTATAGACATAAGTGCTTAATTAAACTATTTTTCCAAACAGATCTCATATATATATGTTTGGGTAGTATTTAAGCTCTTATGCAACTTTGATTGTGATCATAATTTTTATATAAAATTTTATTTTGACAAAAATTTATATAAATTTTATGTGTAACAAGTAAATAAAAACTTGTAATTTCATAACTTAAAGTTATATAATTTTTTCTCATTTTTATATAAAATTACAATTTTCAATATAAATATTATAAAAATATAATTTTTTTTTCATAAAAATAAAAATACACAGCAGTGCATTTTTTAACTACATACCAAAGCATAAAAAAAAATCTAACCCTATTTATTTAACTTGCACAAAATTAAAACAGATGACCCGTTTTGGAGATTTTCTATTTTAATTAACTGGGTTATATATCAGGGTGTATTTAAAAAATATTTATCAATGTATATTCATACAGCTTTTGTAAAAAAAATTAATTTTTTTTTTACAATTTTTACATTGAAAATTTTAACTTATATAAAAATGAGAAAGTTTTTCTAATACAATTTTAAATTATAAAATTATAATTTTTATATACTTTTTTTTTTTTTTTGTTAAAGAGAAAGAGGGAACACAAACACCGGTGTTTGCTACCCTTCTTAGACTAGGGCTGGGCAAATGCGACTTGGCCTGATTTTTGACACGAACCCAACCTGATTTAAGTAGGATTTGAATTGAATAATTAGACCAATGAGTTGAGTTTGAACAAAAAATTAGATATTATTTTTTAAATGGGTCAAAATCGGACTTACATTTAAAAAATCAAGTCGACCCGAACCTAATTTTATTTTATATTTATATATTAAATATTTTTTAATATTATATATTTTATATACATTAAGTGGCACAAATATTAATTATTAAGGATTAATATATATATATAATTAGATTTGTACCCGTGCAACATACAGAATAAACAATTATTTATAAAGAAATTTATTGAGAAGTATTGAATGAAAACTCATTTAAATAAATGTTTTAACTCAAAAGTTACAACAATGTATATAATAAATAAACTACATAAACAAAACTAATGAAAAGAAATAAATGTTTCATTGTTTTTGTATATTAGCATGACTACTTGGAAGAGAAGCTTTGTCTTGTAATAGATCTAGAACAATCGACATATTAGAAAAAAATCACTTATAAAAATTAATATTTTGAATATTTTAAATAAGCACTTCTAAGATAAATAAAGAAATAAAAGGATACTTACTCATTTTAAATTTTGAAATACTTCTTTATAGACTACATTGCTGGTGCTTGTTGATATGTTGCCATCTTTATCACAGATCAATACTTTTAAGCCCTTCTTGCTTTTAACTCTGGATATTGCAACATAAAGCTGTCCCTGAGTAACACACATCCAGATAGATATAAACCAACATGCGAGAGGGATTGACCTTGACTCTTATTTATCATAATTGTAAAGCATATAATGGAAATTATCTCCTTTGAAGCTTGAAAGACAATTTAAAGTCTAAAGGAGCAAGAAGCATGCAAGGAATAAGTACACTTTGTCCCATTCTATCTCCTGATGTACATATCTGCCCAATCACGTGACAACTAATCTTGTCTAATTATATTACCCTGTGGATTGATTTATATTTCTCCACAACAGTTAGTATTAATTTTCTATTTTAGAACATGATCCAAAATATCTTATATTATTTAAATTATGAAGCACCGACACTCTATATAACAATCATATCCGTGTGTTAGTATCTGCGTTTCTCCGTATCTATACATTGAAAATGTCATATCTGTGCGTTAAAAATATCGTATCCACGTGTTCATACTACCTAATATTTAAAAATTTAAGGGTATAGACATACTTATAATATTCGTATAGTGAATTTGTTCTGTAAACATTGTTAGAGATTAAAAAACATATTTCTTTACTAAGAAGCAAATCAAGCATATGTCCATTAACCTTGTCCATAATTTCAAGTGTAGGTGCAAGAATTGCTCTTTCTTGAAAAAAAGTGCAAGTTATTTATATTTTCTAACAATTTCAGGTATGTGCTATTCACTATAGTTCCTAAAGGCTTTTTATAATCTCATATGAGAATATCATTTGGTAATTCAATAATATCTTCACCATCATTTAGCTCACCAATCTTGCCATTCTCAATACCTAATATCCCTTCTGAAAATGTTTGCAACTCATTTGCATTGCATTCAAATGTGTTTGCTTGGAGTCACATATTTTTTTTAGAGTTTCAAAACTTTAGCAATTTGTCAAAGATAGGAAGAGTTATTAGAGACAAACGCAATATTTTGTCTACTTGCTTTAAGAATTACCAATAGAATTTGTCTAAAATCACTATCAAATACAACTACTTTGCCACCAAGTGGTTAATTTATGCTATTTGGATTAAAGAATCTAAGAATGTCTCTGAGAGTTCTATCCAAAGCTTCAAAGAAGTGATGATGAATCACAGGAGCTTCATCCCATATAACAAGTTTGGTGCTTATCAATAATTTAGCTAAAGGTGTGCTGTTCTATCTTAGGTAAGAGCAATGAAGCAATTCCACTTAATGCCACGGTCAAGACAATTTTACCCTTTGATCTAAGAGCAGTAGCCAAAGTGTTTCATATAAATGTTAAAGAAAATATAATCTTTATAAAATAGTATGGCATTATATATTAACATTTTTAAGGTACATTGAATTTTTCAAATTATTATAATATATAAAATTCACTGCATTCTACATTGAATTTTGAATAAATTATTATTGATTTAATTGATATATATAATTATAGATGCATAATAATTATCAAACATTAATTGTAAAGAAATAAATTAACCTATAACACTCTGCAACCAAAGGTTCTAACAAAATAAACTTGATAATAATAATATTTTAATCCATATAGGTCTCGCAAAATAAAATTACTAATATTCAATAATGAGAAAATTATAAAATAAATCTTAGTAAGAGACTTTACTCTTATTCCTTCTCCTTTTTGATCCTTTTTTTTAGCACATTGCTTGACATTTTAGCAGCATCTGAATCACTTGCATGAAGACCTTCACCGTTTTCATTAGAGCTTTGTTTTTTAGGTGTCAAAAGATGCACATTTGAGTTTACATCTCCATTATCACTACTCCTACATAATGTTCATTATAAAAAGGTCATTTTTATTATCAAAGCCGACAACTATATAACATGATTTGACAATTGATCTCCTTCGTTTGCAGTGTGAGCTTCATCTTCAAAGTCCTACATGTTTAAAATTACTGGCACCCACATCGCATAATTACAGAAGCTTCATGTTGCATAGTTGGTTTAGAGGATCGATTTGCAAGAAATCTTCAATATATTTATCATCACTAGCTCAATCTCAAAACAACATATATTGAATCGGCTTGATTCATGTTAGATTCCTTAATTTGTAATTTGAATATGAATCTTCATCCCACAAACTTAACAATCCTTTTATTACAACATTTTTGACTTTAAACAACGATCAAAAATCGTTGCTTAAAACCTTAAAATCGTTGCCTATTAGTTTAGACAACGAATTTTGATTGTTCTTTAATCAAGCGTTGCCTATTCTTTTACACAACAATTTTTTGAGTGTTTTTAGTAATGCATCAAAAATTCGTTGTCTAAAAATTAAGAATAAATAATGATTTTTCGGTTCATAATAGGTAACGATTATATAATCGTTGCTAGTTTAGGCAACGGTTAAAAAGTGTTGTAATTGATTATAAATGTAACATGTAAAAATCGTTGTTAACAAATAGCATAAGTGGAATCATCGTCTAAAAATTATAATATCATTTGATGATGATGGTTTATCCTAAGTCATGAATCTAAAATGACAAATAAAAAATTTTAAATAATTAAAAACATACTCTATATCTTCCAGTTAAATAGTAATTCTTTTTGTGCCCTCCTCATACTTTCTCTAATGTCATTTAGGCGGGTGATATTTCTTAGCACATCTGTTAAAAAAAAAAAATACAACATTCACAATATTTAATCATCTAATTTTAGAAGTAATATATAATAATAAATAAAAAAGAAGAAGATTACATACCAACTAAAAAAAAAAAAAAAGATCTAAAACAATATCATTGAATGGTATAAACTTAAATCCATGCTTACACATAATAGCTTCACAAATTTCATGGACATATGTGTTGTATTTGAAGTTAATCTTATATTGATGTTTCGTAGTCATATAAACACCATCTTTTTGACAAATATTTGTGTTCTTTATGACATATTCTTGAATTTCTTAATAAATTATTTTTTAATCGATGTTTGGATTCTTCCATCCTAAAACATATATCAATCTGTTAAAACATATTAAAGTAATCAATTTTAATATTATAATAAAGACATTGAAATAGTAAAACTTTGCATTTAAATAAATTAAAATCATGATTATAGAATTAATATTTTGAAATGTATTGAATGATGGAGTTCACAATTGCATTATCCTAACTTTTAGATTCCATGTATTTTTCGATGAAGTAATGTTATTGAGTGAATTGAATGTTCTAGACCCCTTATTTTAAGAATATGTGTATAGAATGAAGTTTAAGTAAAAACTATCACTTTTACCACTGTATATACAGAAGAAGTGAGATAACTTAGATTTAAAAATTGTTATCAAATCATTATAACTTAGATTTAAAAGCTGAATATCAAATCATTTTAACAATATCATATTAACAAATATAAAGAATAAATAACCGAGCTTCAAAATCATACTAACAAAGTCAAATTGAAAACAAATTTCATATAATTTTTTAATTAATAGATTGGAAATAAGTTACAAATGACTCTTTTTCAAATAAATAATTTCTTTTTAAAAAATAATATCAATTTTAATATTTTTTAAGTCAATTTCAATATATTTTTGATACATATGTACTCTTTATTTTTTTATCAATGCATAAAATAATATATGTAAATATATATATATATATATATATACACACACACACACACACACTTTTATTTTGATCATTGTACAAAAATAACATGAATGGACCAAAATTAATGTACAAAAATAATATACACAATTAACTACGTGCAACTATATATAATTTTGAAATGAATTATATTAGTTAAACATAAAGTAATTTTATACCCATGAAAATTAATTAACAAATCTAGTTATTTTGCATTTTAATACAATTAGTTATGTGCAACTAAAAAATAATAGACACCATTTCTCACATAAATAATTTTGTTTGTTGTTTTTCAATTATCATGAATTGTATCTTTAATGTATAAGTAACAATAATTTATTTTACTAAAAAAAATCATAGATTTAATCCCAAAAGAATAATTATCGTTAGAAATCAAAAGGAGAATAGAGAGTTCAAATATATATATTAGAAATTCAAATTAAATTTCAATAGATTGAAAATTAGTAGCAAATAATTTGTTTCTCAATGATAATTTTTCTAAAACATTAATTTTATTTTTTAATAGAATTTTTTTAAAAAAATTAATTCAAATTTTAATATTTCAAAATATTTATATTTTTCATTTTAAAAAGATTTTCATTTTTCAAACTAATATTTCCTATTAACAAATTCAAATAAAAGGTTTGTTGCGGAATAGATTGGAGATAAGTTGTAAATTATTATTTTTATAATAGATTATTTTTTTTAAAACAATCAATTTTAAAATATATAAAAAATGAAAAATGAAAATCTCATAAAAATTAAATATATTTAGACATAAAAAGGAAATTAAAGAGTTCAAAGATATATATATATAATTCAAATTAAATTTTAAAAGAAATGAAATAACTAAGATTTAAAAAAAAACATCAAATCATTGAAATTTGAAATCATTTCAATTATATTATATTAACAATTATAAAGATCAGATATATAAATATTTAAGCTTCTAGATCATACTAATAAAGTCAAATTGAAAATGAATTGTAAATAATTCTTTATCAAATAGATTGGAAATGAGTTGCAAATAACTCTTTCTTAGATTAATAATTTCTTTTAAAAATGATATTAATTTTTATTTTTTTGATGTCCTCGATGTCAATAAATAATTTTTCTAAAAAACTAATTTCAATTTTAATATTTTAATATATTTATATTTTTTATTTTTCAATAGATATTTTTTCAAATAAAAATTTCAATTTTCAAACTAAAATTCCCTATTAAAAAATTCAAATTAAAAGTTTATTGCAGACTAAATTAGAGATAAGTTGCAAATAATTATTCTTTTAATAGATAATTTTTTTAAAAAAAATTCATTTTAAGATATAATATATATAAAATAAAAAGCATAGTTATAATCTATATTTATATTAGAATTGAAAAATTGATTTTAGCGGAAAAACTTTTAATAAGTGTGTGAGTGGTAGATTTACTTTCAAGCGGAACTCTATAGATAGTTTTTTCACTTTTTTTTATACATTAAATATAATTTATATATAAATATAAATATATTTTATATGTTTATAAATTTTAATTATATTATATATATTAAATAATTAAAATTAGGTCTATATCGCGATTAGGTTTAAACACTCTTTTTTTTTTAAAAAAAAAAAGGGTTGGATTTGGACATAAAAAAACATCAAAAAATTTGGATTAGACCGGAATTAAACAGGGATGCCAAGAAATGCAAGTTCAATCCAGATCCTGCCTAGCCTGAGTTTTGTCCACCCAACCTCAAACGTTAATATAAGATTACTTTTTTACTATAGAATGTTCAAGTTAGCTGTAGTGACTGTCACATCCGAAATTGGCTTCTCTAGCACAGACTTTTGTGTAACTCCATTAAGCCAATTTGGAGATTTATGGAAGTATATAAAAGATATATGTTTATATTTATTTATTTAACTAGGATTAATTATTTATTAAATGTATTTTGGAAGTTTATTAAAATAATTTTGAAGCCTAACCTATCTATTTATGCTAATCTAAAAATCTTGATAGGAAATATATATATATATATATATATATACTAGCGGTGAGCTCGTGCTATGCACGGGTCTAACGATGATTGCATGAAATATGTGATCATAATAAAAATTAAAATTTTTATTTGTATTTTGTAATTAT